>MZNV01001883.1:0-28285 GCA_002081555.1 Protostelium mycophagum | reverse complement strand
GAACCGATTGATCAGACAAAACACCGCACTGGGAGCCAGATTCTTCAAGTACATCGCTTTGGTGCTGGAAGGCAGAGTCCAGAAGAGAGAGCAGCAAGTTTACGCCGCTGCCGCCTCAGGACAGAGCTCACAATTATCCCAATAAACTCTTTTCCTTGGCAATTTCTGTTTACGACATCGGTGAGGACGTCAACTGTCAACGTGAGGGAGAATAAGTGGGACAGCAGTTCAGGTACAGAACAGTATGTAGAGCAGCTCAAAATCTGCTGAAGAGATCTGTCTGTCCATCTGCTGCTGGGAATATATGGCTCGCAGATGACCATTGGTGGAGCTGTTTACACAAATCAGCCAATATGTGATGTACGTTATTCAGTCAGTCTGCTTTTCATACCCTTGGATGAACGTAGTGTCGTACGAGTGGCCAGTGTCATTGCCACACTGAGGTAAAATAATCACATATAGATGGAGTTCCCACACATATCTCACATGTAATCCTTTCGTGTATACACGAAACCTTATCTCTAATATGAGATAAAGTTTTACCGTGCTTCCGGTGTGCGGTTATTACCGTGACAGGGTGTTGCATTATTATTAGTCAGCAAGTGTAGAAGGAGACCCGGAGAATTATTCGGAAACTGGTGAATGACGTAATACCCGAAGATCGCCGAAACCGGTTTCTTCTTTGTAGAAACATAATTTAGACTACAAAGAAGAAGAATAGCAATGTGGCAACCCAAACCAGTTCCTGAATCACCTCTCGCCAGATATCGTGTCCTCTCACCTACTTGTTCCATCAGAGTCAGCCCTCTCTGCCTCGGTGCCATGAGCATTGGACAAGCTTGGAGTGCGATGACAGGATCTATGGACAAGGAGCAGTCTTTCAAGTTGCTCGACTACTTCTACGAGAAGGGTGGCAACTTTATCGACACAGCTGTGAACTATCAGGAGGGAGAGAGCG
Organism: Protostelium mycophagum; assembly: GCA_002081555.1. Taxonomy (NCBI): domain Eukaryota; phylum Evosea; class Variosea; order Protosteliida; family Protosteliaceae; genus Protostelium; species Protostelium mycophagum. The sequence continues at coordinate 27,327 of MZNV01001883.1, read as the reverse complement.
AGCAATGGATAGGAGAGTGGATGACGCAGAGAAAAAACAGATCACAGTTGGTGATCGCGACCAAGTTTACTACTGGCTTCAGGTGACGTCATCCACCATTCAGATCTCGGTGTCTGATGTCATCAGGTCAGGAGAAGGAATCAACGTCAACTTTGTCGGAAATTCTGTGAAGAACCTAAGAGAGGCTGTAGCCGAGTCTCTTAAGAGGCTTCAAACCGATTACATCGACCTTCTTTACGTGCACTGGTGGGATTACACCATGTCCATACCAGAGCTTATGCAAAGTCTGGACGCCCTCGTCAAAAACGGTGCGTGTCATGATGACATCCCTCACGACGTCTTACTCCGGCAGGGTCTGTACTTGCCCTCGGTGTCTCTGACACCCCCGCTTGGATCGTCGCAAAGGCCAACGAGTACGCCAGAAGCCACGGGTTGAGACAATTTTCTGTATACCAAGGCAGATGGAATGTCACTTGCCGTGACATGGAAAGAGAAGTATGTGACGTGAAATGTCAAAAATGTCATGTTGACATATTCAGATTGTCCCAATGTGCAGCACCCAGTACAACGGAGAAGGAATGGGAATATGCCCATGGGACGTTCTCGGTGGAGGCCGCTACAAGACTGACGCCCAAGTGAAAGAACAACAAGAGTCAGGAGACAAGGGAAGGGACATGTCCAGCGCCGGATTCGGCAGAGCCGACATCGACAAAAAGGCAGCCGATGTTCTCGAAAAGGTCGCACAGAGAGTGAGTTTTTCCTTGCAAATGGGGAAGACATTCTCATCTTTTGCAGCACAAGTCCTCCATCACAGGAATTGCCTTGGCTTACATCATTCAAAAATCACCATACGTCTTCCCCATGGTTGGTGGCAGAAAGGTATCCTGGCTCGTTGTAGATATGACTAATCTGACCCATGGCAGGTGGAGCATCTACAAGCCAACATTGATGCTTTAAAAATCAACCTGACAGCTGAGGACATCAAAGAGATAGAGACAGCTATTCCCTTCGACATTGGATTCCCTCACGACTTTTTGGGTGGTACCACCCCCGGGAACAACTGGTTGGCAAAGGTTTGTATTCATTCTTTTTAAAAGATAATAATCTGGTATAGTCTGTCGCACACGTCGACCACGTCGAAGGATTGAAGGCAATCAAGCTATAATTAAAACAAATAAAAACTTGGATCAATTTATTTTATGTAACAATTCGACTGCAATTTAACTTCTCTAAGTACCAAAAAACATTTGGATATTAAAGTGATAAAAAATTACAAACTCAAGATGTCTTAAGGGATAATATCTCAGGACAACGACATTCAATTGCATTATTTATCAAAGTTAATATGGAGTTGCGCCTCCGAACTGCGGGAGTGAGACACATGTTTTAAAACTCAACCTTATTACCTGTACCAAAAGCTGCTCTTGTTCAGAGGGTCTGTTTCTCAGGCGCATAGTGAGTGGCAGTTCATCGACTGACCTCAGTGTGACGACATCGGCTCTTGCCGGATGACCGACGGGTAAAGTTGGCTTTGCATTTTCTACTTTTATGAGCTGATGTGGAAAGAAGATAGTGTGGAGGATCTTGATCGGCCCGAGTGATGAGATGATTTCTTACCAGCAGGTTTTTGGGATTCTTCTGTTAAGAGTGATGAGATGCTAGGTGTTCTTCCTGTAATACTTATTAGGGAGGGCAGGAATCACTTTATTACCTGCTGTTGAAGAATGTCCAGATGTCTTAGCACCACGTCCATGGGTGAATTTAATGAGCGGAACACGTCTTTGTGCGTTGATTTGAAGGGCGGTGGTTCTTAATAAGCTCATATTAGGTGTTGGGATGGGATCTGATCGGTTTCGTTTATTGTTGATACGTAGTTGATATACAATTACAACTACACATATGCAGAGATTTCCGAGAGAACTCCGAACAGATGAACACTCCCTCATGCCTCATGGGTATGTGCAAGACGTCTCACCTTGCATCTGATCCGAGAAAACACTGCTGTGATTTACTGCTTTAATTTTGGTTGTTCAGTGCACCGAGAAAAGAACTTGGCGAACAGTGCGAGGACTTTGGGGATTAAATTCAGTGGGAATAAAATGACCTTGTATTTTATTTCTTTTTTATTCAACAGGACGTTTAAGAAAAATGTAACCGAATATAGCAACAGTCATAACATGAATGAATTTCTTATCCTCTTAAGCATGCAATATGTTTGTTTTGATGTATTATTTATTAAAACTATACACAAAAACGGTTAACTCACGAATTTATATTCTTTACATCAGTGATGTCCGTGTCCATGGTGAGGGGCTTGAACGAATCTAAGTCCACAATATCCACAAGCAGAGGGTCCCTTTCTGTCCAAATTGATAAAGACACGAGGATGTCCACCCCTAGCAGATCCTAGTCGAAGTCATAAGCAGGAAGATTTGGCAAGATCATTATTACCTCCATCGCAGATGGCTCTTCTTCCCGCAACCTCAATAGGAGGTACTTGTGCAATCAAGCGTATGGGTTCTCTGTCCTTATCATTGTCAATCTCATGGAATATGTCGGTAAATATACCCCAAGATCAGCAGTGTTCTCAAGATTGTCGGTAGAGAGGATAAAAGCACCAGTATCAACGAGGGTTGAGCCGTAAGCAGTGGCCTTTCGTGGTGCATTATGAAGAACGTAGTTTGATGAAGACTTTTCTATGTTTTGGAGGTCTCCCTCATGTCCGAGGCCAGTGTTGGAAGGTTTCAAAGAGGCTTCTGCTTCTTTGGAAAATGAGGCCAATCTGGTGTGAGCTCTTGGTGTAATGGGGGCGTGAAGAGGTTGGCGGGTCGCCCGTGTGAGAGAGCTGGCTCCGAATCGCAGCATGGTCGGGATCTATGAGATGAGAGATGAAGATCTGTTGAAATTGTAGAAACCAAAATAAATCTTTACATTTTATTGTTTTTTAGAGCGTCCAAAAAATCACAAAAAATCACTCAAGTATTTGCATATTTTATTCTGCCTTCTGAGAATAATGATCGGTACACGTGGTGGTGACCTCTTAAGACATTCCAACGATTCAAAAAAGTGACAAACTCTGCACGTCCACACTCAGCCAGACTCTTTCAAGTTCCTCGTTGAGTGGCGGATCACGTCTGCTGCGCTGAGTTTTTCTCGGTTTCGCGGCACGCCGGTGTCGAATTTGCCGACCTGATTTTGTTCAGCGAATGTTGTAACTTCATTTAGTGTGTTGTAGACGGACGTAAAGAGAACCTGTCTGCAGACATTTGTGCTGCGGCTCTGCCGCGTGTAGATGTGGGAGGTTTTTATGCTTCACATTCGCAGCATTTCTACCAGCAGTCTACCCGTACGCTTTCCACAAAAACATTGCAATCTCGTTGTAGACGGGGTCATACCTTCATCGTTACACAAGTGGCGTGGTCCATTTTTCCTGGATATTTCACGTAGTCATTGGGGAGTTTATCTCTAGGGTTTTGCTCCATCCACTCTCTTCCATTACCCGTCATGCTCAGACAAAACTGGATGATGCGGGTCGTGATGGACCCCGGCGACATCAGCTCTTCCTCTTGCTAGAGGGGTCAGTGACGGTTGTTTTTGAAATTTGAAAAAGTACCTGGGCGGGAACGGAGAAGACTTTGGTTCGCATCTTGGCGTCTTGTTGGCCTCCACAGATGAGTTCATCGCCCAGCAACTTCAACATATACTCCGTCTTCAATTGTTGCGCGTCGTCCAGGGATTCGATCTCACTCCAATCCTGAAAATCTAAGTCCACATCTACAACGATAATGACGTCATCCAAGAAACACACCATCGTGGACGCAAATTCATGAGCGATTTCTGAAGGATTTTTTCCAAGTGTTTGTGGGTCTAAATTGTCATGGACACCATCAGAAAGGATGAGTATGATGTCTCCTTGGGAACATAATTGGTATCCCAGGGAGACATTCCTCAGATCAGGAGCACCCTCTTCCACTTGTGGCCCGAGCCGACCACCACAGTCCTTGGCGTCGAAGACATTCTGCGAATTTTCAGCGACATTTGTGGCAGTCTACAACGAGACAAACCTGGCGATTCCCTTCGGTGAGGTCTGTGACAACACGGGTTTCTTTGGAAAAATGATAGCTTTTGCAGTCTCCTATTGTGACAAAGGTCCATACCCAACTTGTGATTTTGTCTTTGTCTTTTTCCTTCTTCTTTCGTGAGTTTTTTTTCAAAATAAAAATTTCTCACCTTTTCTTTTTTTTCTTTTTTTTCCTTGTCTTTTTTCTCAGACTTTTCCTTCTTATCTGGCTTTACTGGGATTAGAAGTCCTCCTAGCAAGGTGGTGGTCCCTGCCTCCCATTGTGCTTTTCCTTCTGTTATCTTCTGCTGGCAGGCTGACAGTGCCTGCAATAAATAATGTCCACAATCTCGGAGATCATTCATCTCGTGAAGATGGCTCCTGTAAATAGTTCAGAGGCATGTCATGATTTAAAACAGATGATCGGAAGAGATGAGATATGACCTCAGATAGTCAACGAAAGCGCTTTTAGCGGTGTTTGAAGCTTCCATAGGTCCCTTTCCCCAACTACATCCATCCGCGACCACCGTGATTATAATGTTATCTTCCAAAAGTTGTATGGAATAAGAGTCACAAATGGGATCTCCTTCTCTTATCGGCCGGGTTGGAAGGTGTGGATATGTTGATATGGCCCTGCCATACACCTGCATGGGTTTAAAAACACAAAAACCAACTTTGAATAAGAAATGACTTTCAAAAACAATGAACTTTCAGAAATATTACCCATGGCGTGTAGGCATCATCCACAAACTGAGGATCGTAAGGGCCCATTATGGTGTCTATGATTTGTGGCTTTTTCTTGGTTTTTTTAACAAACTTTAGCGGTGGAAAGTGATAATAGAGAAGACTTCTAGTGTCGTAGTCTACGCTCGTGAAGATGTCTGGAAAGTCATCCTGCTTATATTTTCTAGCCTTAAGCTTTTCTAGTTTTTTGGAATCTAGACTCTTCTGTACTTGAGTGATAACGTAGGGCGTATTGTTTCCGTGTTCGATTGGTGCTGTATTTCCATGTCCATTTTCAACTGCTCCAGTCTGATTTCCTCTGACTCTAGTCTGAGGAGAGGTCATGTCTGTTCTGTCCATAAATTTGTAGGCGCACCGCGATCGCGGGCCGATATCAACCGCTCGGATGTTGCAACTGAATTTCGAAGGGGTGGGAGGGCAACTTTTACGTAATTTAGAATTCACACCGGATTCGTCCTGCCAACCAGGTTCTGGCACACTCTGTCTTCTATCATGCCAAGTTAAAGAATCACAAGGAGTGGGCTAGTTCAAAGCTCGGTGCTTGCCCAGAAAACGTGATGCCGAATTGCCAGCACGCGAATGCTGTTGGTGACATAATTTATCAGCTTATTTTTCACATATTTTTGCGGCCTGTGCACATCCGCGAGATCAATATAAATGTATGGCAATAAAGTTGCAAAACAAATGTGACCAGGGTGTTAAATCACTATGGACTGATTGTGCCATCAAGTACACAGTCACAGTTAGCGCCTGGCACCACTAAAAATGGCGAATCTTTGTGTTGTGGCAATTTTTATTCATATTATTAATCAGTTCGCTGGTTGACCAAATAGCTTCTCAGCCTCCTTCTTTGTAGCTGAGTGAAGGCAAACAGGACCAGAGCAACTCCAAATGTGGTCAAGAACAACAGGGTGCGGACCTCATTCCCTCCAATGTTATTGTCTGTTTGCATGTCAGCCCATTTACAACGATAAGGATAGATCCTCACTACTGGGCGGCACATTTGGCTCGAAATTGTTCCTTCCATTTTTTGGGGGATCTGGCTTTGGTTCCCTTGGTTCCCTTGGTCTCTCTGGTTCCCTTGGTTCCCTTGGTATCTCCGGGTCCTTTGCCTTATTTTCGTTAATATCCTCTGGTGCCCTGGTTTTCAGCGGCTTTGGAGGTCGCACGTTCGGCTTCTCGGTGTAAGAGTGTTTCTCCAAGAGGACCTGCTTGTACGCGTCGGTGGGCACGATTTGGGTGAGGTAAGTGTGAATCTCGATGGGCTTGATCAGGACCGGAGGGGAGTATTCCAAGAGCTTGCGGGGGGCACCAGGGGCGTTTTTGTGTTCTTCTGCTGGGGCTGGCTCTGCGTTGGCCTCTGCTGCTTTTGCTTTTGCCAACTCTTTCTCCTTCTTTTTTCTGGCGAGCTCCAGGGCGTCTTGGGACAAGAACACTCCGTCTTCATCTACAACGAGTCAGTGGGATGAAATTTCCCGCCAAAAAGACTGACCAGAATTCTGCTTGCCAGACTTTATACGCTTCGCGGAGAGAATGTCGTCGGTTAATGGAGACAGACTTTCACTCCAATCAGCCAGGAAAGGTTTTCTTTCTACGAAATCTGCAGATGTGTGAGACTTTCGCGCCAGAAACAAATTTCAAAATTCAAATGATTACCGGCCATGGATAATCCCTTTCTCTCCATTCCGGAGGTCTCCCAAGTGTCTTCAGTGAAAAGTTTCTCCATGCTGATGGCCTCCGGCTTGGACAATTTGTTATTGACGGAGGACTCGTAGATGTGACCCATTCTTAAGATGACACCAGATGACTGGTCATCACGGTACTTGAGTGAATATACGTGTACATTCATGGGAAATCCTTCTACAACAAGATATCTCAGTACCATGTCTCATTTCACGTCAACATATATTTTTTATCGAATAAAGCATTTTGGTTCGTCTACAACTGCTTCTACAACATGAAAATACATTCAAATGAAAAATCACCCTTCGTGATGGGCTGGTAATCGCTGTTGAATTCAGACATATACTGAGTTCTCGCTACCGCCTTTACACCGCTCAGAACCACCACCGGGTGCTCGTGAAGGAGCTGCATCTGTTGTCTTCGCAACTCGGTGAGTGTCAATTCTTCAAACAAGAGGATGTGGTCGTTTTGCACCGGTGCACCGTCCTCCATACGCTCTGAGAGTCCTGTCTTCTTTAATCCTTCGAAAATTTTTTTTTTCACATTTGCGATTCTCCAAAAGAATTTCCAATAATTTAAAATTTAATCTTCACACTTGAAATCACATAAAGAGATCTGACCTCTTCCGTCATCTTGATGACAACTTCTGTGCAGCATCACTTCCAGAGATCCAGCTTCCGGCATCGTGCACCCTGACACAGTTCTGGAAAGCACCTGTTCTATTTTTAGCAGAAATTCACGTTTGGATATTCGTCTTCTACGCACAGTGAACTGCATGCCCGTGGCATCTTGTATGAATGCGGTGGATTGCATGGGGTAATATCTGGTCTCTGTGGGCCCGCCTCCTGACCTCGCCATCATCTCTATACCGTTGTCTGTGAAGAAGTTCTTGCTGTCTAATTCCGTTTTGTACCTATTTTTAGATGAGTTGTACGCATCTACAATTGATTCTACAATTATGGAGATTGTGGACTTGAGTTTATTTGTGTGCGATCGAAAATTGAAAGTGAGTCATATGAAGATAATCGATCGTCTACAACGGTGGTATACTCACTTAACGACGAGTTCACGGTTAGGTCCGGAAGATACCACCGTCTGTGCGACGAATATAGCTCTCTCATTGATAGTGCCACGGTGGTTAGTCAATCTCCATCTGACAGTATTACGCCTGCCAAAATACAACACGGCCTCTTCGATTATTCCCCCTACGCCTTGTCAGTTTTTCGATTTAATTTCATTCGTTTTAAAATCATTAATCACGATTCTTTACAGAGATTGTCAATAAATGGGATAAATATCATTGTAGAGAGACTGAACTGCAATGTAGACATAGTCAAATACCGAAACTGCGGCTATGCCGCAGTAGTCACAGAGACAGATGCAAAATAAAACAGTACCTTTGTAGATATGAAGAGTGTTCTCGTCATTCCAGACCGATTTTGGAGACTGACCATCGGGAATGAATATATACGCTCCACCTTTGTTGGTGTGGTATTCCTCATACTGTAAACACGTCAGATCACGGCCGAAACGCCTCTTTTTTCACTGATTTCGTGTTTGCAAAGCCGGGTATTGTATCGCTGTACTTGAGGATTTTTTTTCAACAGAAATAGTTTTATTTTTCTATTGCCATAACAAAGAATGCGAATATTGTATTGCGGCGCTGCCGCGGTGATATTTCCTATGGACTTGTACTTTTATCTTTGGAATTGATATGATTTAATGGTTTTGTTGGTGGCGCAAGGCGCCACAGCGCACAAAATATTAGATAGAGCCAAAAATTTCCGTTCACATCTCATGATGATGTGCCACGTCATCACATGTGAGATCACCTTGGAAGTTATGAGATATGTTTTTCCGGATTTCTTGTCCGTGACCGATTCCAAGAAACCTAATTCTCCAAATTTCAGAGTGAAAAATGCATTCTCTATAGTCGCATCTGTGCGTGAGTCCAACATCTTACTGCGACTTCCCGGTCCTGTGATGACGTCATCTTACGAAAGAACGGGGTGATGTCAAAAGACACAATATATCTTGCAGTATAACTGGGGATAAGGACTGAATGTTCTGATTTGTTAAACAAATTAACATCCTCAGAAACCTCTAGGAGATCGATGGTGACTCACTCTTTGCTTTCTCATAGACTTCAACTTCCGATGTGAGTGTCTTGTCTCCCTTTTGGTTACACACAAAATAAGTGCTTATTCCCAAGCCGCTCATCTACAACGATCAGCGATGACGTCAAATTGACATATGAAATGATATCTATGGATCAGATGTTCGTTTTGATGATGTCATTACACATAATAAATATTACCTCTCCCTCAAAGCAAAGGTTGAACCGGTTGAGCTCAGCTTCCTCACTGACTTTTCCTAGAATCTTCTCAGAAAAGTCGTGAAATATTTCGAGAAGCCTCACCTTCACCATCTCTGTTGTAGATGGGCATTATTTGGCTGCTAATTTCGCCCTCATGGTCCCACACGCTGACTTGGGATTTATCCACAGTAATACATACAGTGTCCATCCTGTTCCATGCCACAGAATTGGTCAATATGATGGGATAGCACTTGCCGGCATCTGCAGAATTTGTCAAGAAATTTCTCTGATGAGAGTATTGATTATTCATGTGAAACACATTGTATTGGGATATTAGATGGTGATGCCATGACATCATATAATGATATCTCACCTTCAGAAGAGAAGGAATACAGCTCCTGCTGCGGTTGTAGAGATGGTTTGTGTCCGGAATTCGTCAGCAACAATTCCACCGACGGAACCAGAGATTTAAGCGCTTGGTTCTGGGAATCTGCCATTCTGGCCAGATAATCTCTCACCACGTCAGATCTGGCTGTTCCTGTAACACCATCGTGATGGGAGAACAGATCTAGGTTCTATTTATAGATCAGTTTTCCAACCAACAATGGAACATCGCGATGAAGGGTATCCTTGCAGCCGAGCCGCAAGATGTAAATACTCACAAATAAATCGTATTCATTTGTCTCAACCCATGAAGAATTTTGGACGTGTTTGAAGAAATCGACTTACCCAATTTGCTTTGAGCATTTCCTCTTGCAGTTTTGGAAACTCAAAAGATTGTGATCTTTTTTCTGAAGGCAACGCGAGCTGTTCGCTTCTAGCAAAAGTGTAAAACACTTCGGCATTACGCAACAACGAGATACTTCTTCTGTGATATGATTTACTGTGAGCTCTCGAGGTGTAATATCCCTTATAAAATCAGGATTTTTCTCAACATTTAAAAATAATAAATCTCGAAAGACTCGTTGTAGATACTCACAGTCCAGTAAGATTGGTCATTATCAGCATAAGGAAAAAAGTCGGTGTCAGAGTAAGTGGGGAATTGAACGTCTTTAACCTCCCTCACGGCATCAAAGTATCTCGAAACAGTGGAATATTGAATCTGAGCATTCAATTCGCTAGAATGATCGTTGATGTATTCTGTGTAAATTCAGGTCACCACGTCATATCATGATCCGGATGATGGACATTCAAATGACAGTTCACATGTGGGGATGAATAATGACATTTGACGTCATGAACACTTACTGACTAACTTATCCATATTACTGAATTGTACACGGGCATTGGCAAACTTGAAGTCATCACCCCAGACAACCATCAAGTGTCTCGTGCGGTAACTTCTAGCTCTGTCCTGCAAACAAATAAACAAATGAATCTCATTGCCAATACTTTGCCAAATACAACCCAAGATAAACAGAATACTCACTCTGAGCTGACTGATGAGATCCTTCGCTTTTCTTTCTACATTGTGGTTCTCGATTGGCTCCCTATATCCCTCCCAACTGTAGCTCTCCCAGTCAAAGCCCTTTGCATTGTCAGATCACATTCATGGAGTCATGTCTTCCAGTCGATCAAGTTAGAGAACCACGTCATGAAGAAAATGTTACCTGGGGTGCCGAATAATGGGTATGGAGGATGTGAGTGAAGATGGAATTACCCTCTCCTAAAGATGGTGAGGGCTTCCATATGAATTCCATCTGCTTCTTGTCTTTGTATGTGCTCTGATCAGTTTAGAATTGATTATTCAATTGATCCAAAGAATACCTTCAGTCTGTGGTGTATTCTGTTGATGACAAGGGCCTCATATCCCATTTGGCTGAATAAAGAAGGTGTGAGTGCGGAATGACCGAAGGGATCAATCTGCCAGGCAATTTTGGGTCTCACTCCAAAATGCTTTAAGAGGTATTCATGACCATCCGAAACCTACATTCTAAATCAAAATGAGGTCATGTGATATACATAACCTGATTTATAACGATATCTATGCTCGAGGCAGCCTCATCATTCTGTACGATACCTCCTCCAATGAATTCGACTTGTTTTCTTGCAACCATGTCTTTAAATTTCTGTTTTCTGCTCTCATCCTGCTCATTCCACCACAAACTGAAGAACGAACTTCAAGGATCAGAATCTGATATACAAATTGATCCTCACATTTCTGCCCAATTGAATGTTCTGGTTGGGTCCTCCTCCAAGACATCGAAGACGTTATTTAGAATGCTTCTCACGTTTTCATTGTAATACGACTGATTACCTGGTAAGAAGATACTTTGCTGTTATACTCTTACTTGATACGACTTGAGCCATCCAGGATCACAGTGGGAATGTGGAATCCAGTGTATGTCTAATTTGTCCTCTCCTGCTGCAATTCCAACAAGCAAGAATGCAAAAAAGAGGCATATCGCGAGTAGAGAGAGCTTGGTCGCTCTCATATCTCGGACAGTTTTTGTGAAGATCGGATGTGCGGAGTGCCACCAAAGTTTGTTTTGGTCTACCTCATTGTAGACTGTGATACTAATCGACAAATTAATATATGCCGTTGTTTTTATCTTTTTCAAGACTTTGGCTTGTACCGATGAGCCTTTTGTATAAGCGGGAGGTTTAGAGGAGTACGGAATTAGGAGAGGGACTACATGTGTGAACATCGGTTGGGATGGGAGCCCAGTGTGGCAACCGAAGGCATGATGCACGCCCGTGTGGTCGCAAAAACTAAATCAGAATGCTTTTCATCATTCACGAGCCCAATCGATTGGACCACACTAGGATGTCAGAGATTCTGACGCGTATCAAAATATGTCAATAATGTGCCGTGATGACGTGATCACTCACACAGCGGACGTTGTGTGAGTGAATAGCAGCGTACATGATGTTCCTTGTAGATAGGGTGATCCCCAATACAATGTTGCCAGAGGAGATGCGAGGCCAGCCTGCGACATAAGGATGAGTAGATTTGAGAGGTTGGCACCAATTTGTTCTTCAAGCTGGTCGTCAAGAAGAAGTACAAGATATACTCTCACAGTTAATCACGACCATTTTAGAGAAATCCAAAATCATGAATTGTGTATGGGGATTTGCACTCAGCAATGCCTCCGCCTAATCTACGATCATGGTTATATGCTTAACACTGCATAGTCTTGTCTATAACATTATTTACAGTAAGAAGTCCAACAATTTATTATTCATAGCCAGTTGAGCATTCAATTCTTCTGACATATCCTTGTCTCTTATCTTCATTATAGCGTCTTGGTTCAACTCTATTTCTTTCTATCTGTGGTTGTCCCTTCTGATATAGATATAATTGAGGTGAATCAAATGGTATGGGGAGGTTGCTATAATCTATGTACAGTTTCATTCCATCTGCCAAATTATGATGACATACCTCCTCTCATAACCTGTTCTACAATTTCGTACCTGAATGGAACATAATAGTCTTGTGTAAACAATCCTCCTGTAACTGGATCATATTGTTCTTCCTTCTGTGTGATGTACATCAGTTCAACCTATATCATTCAGCTGCTATCCATATATTTCACTAACATATCGCTTCTTCTGATCAAGTACTGGGGCAAGACCTCCTCCAAAGGTATGATATTCCATAAACCAGCCTGATCCACCACAGGTCACAGATTTGCTATAATATTATCAGTTACAATGTCACCTGTATATGCGTACTCACTCAGACATCCAGGTGCGGCATACTTCTCTGTATCATATGTTTTCTGTAGAACATCTCCAATTCTTATTTTGAGATCCCACTTGAAGTAAGACCTGAGGTAATGTATGGTCTCATGGTATATGGTGTACGCAAGTTCCAAAACAGCGTAATGGATCATCTCTTCTTTATGCATACCAATTGTCTCAATAAGACACTCCAACAGCTGAGAGTATCTCATCAGGATCTATATAATTATTATCAATCTCTCACCGAATAGTGTATGTTGATGAAATCACGAGACTCGACACTCTTCGTAATGTATTTCCCATGACAAAACGTAGTCTCTGAATAGTCTAACCTTGGATAGAACACTATTATGGGTGGTTTCTTACAGATAGCTTCTGCGACCTTAATCTGTCAGTATTAATCTTGCGGTATATCTACTTGATCTGTTATCTGAGAGATATCATCTGAATTCAGATCTTCAACATCCATGTCAGTTAATACTGCCACCAGATACTTTATCCAATGTTTGTTTTTGTCTGATGCAAGCAAGGAGAAGGCTATCTGGACTGCTCCTTCCACCCACTCCCACACATCGTCATCAAGAATCAATTGTAACGGTGGCTCACTATGTTCTCCAAGAAGTATGCCAATGACAACCTGACTATTGTGAGGAGGTGTAACTTTTAGACTCTGCTGACTGGATGATTTGCAATATTTCTGGCTTTTGCATCTCCAAGATCGGTCCGCTGTATCCACTGATCAAAATGAGACTTCAGGTATACAGGTCCTGCTCTTTTTTTAGTTGTGTATGTATAAACTCAATTGTCTCATTATATGCTTTCTTCCCTGTCACTGTGTGAATAACACGTGCGTTGAACTAAAGATCTACTCACTTTTACGAAGTAAAGCAGGGTCAGTATATGTGTTGTTCTGTGGTAACAACTGTTTCTTAACACTTCTGAATATTGACCAAAAGCTTAAGCTCACTGGCTCAATCAGGCATGCAACAGGACAACCATAAGTCTGCAAGATTTCACATCACGTACGGCATACCAAGACCAACGACACAGTGACTATTAGACTCCGCGACAAGTATATAACGATACCAGAGCAAATTTTCCGTAAAACTTCACGTCATGTACCCACTACGATGAGAAAAAAATTTTAGACGTCAAGAGCACAAGCCCAGTACACCTCAAGACACCATGACAAAAATAAACGGAGAATTTTGGACGTTGACTCACCAGCTGAGAAGCTCTGAGTAGGGGCTTGATAATCCATGATGTCTTCATACTGTGAGGCAATATCTGCTACTGCTACTGCCCAACCTTCAAGACGGGAACGGGCATTATTGGTTGCAGCAAGGTCGAGCTTCTCCAGAAGTGCATTTTTATTTCTGGGATTTGCAGCGCGTATGGCCTGAGCCACAGCAGCTCTATAGGTTTCCGTCAAATCGGTCATATCTACAAACAAATCAGAATGAATTAATTGAATTATGTTGGTCTGAGATACCAAGCGTTCGGCTTGAGCACACGATACCAACTTTCAGGTGGCTTGAGAGTGAATGTGGTTGGCAACAAGACAAGACAGACCAGCTGTAGAGGAGTCAGAAAAAGGTAAAGGTGATCAGGCGACATTCGAAGATGAAAATGAGAGGTGTATTTGAACGTTCTACCTTCGAAAGTGCTCGGGGTGAAATCTTTAGACGATTACCTTGTATATGAGAGCAAGAGACAATATTTCATTTACTTGGCTGTTGTCTTACCTTCTCAGCGGTCGTTTGGTCTGATCACGCCTTTCACCAAAACAATTCCGAAATTTAGAGGAAATTTAAAAATTGTCTACAACGAGGTTTGGTTTTTCCATGAACAAGATAAGGAGGAATGGAACCCAACCCCAAGCGGTCTCGAATAGAGGACGCACTCGTCAACCGTTTTAATTTGACGAATCAGGCCGTTGAATATCCATCACCGACAGCACATTTTCACCCTCAGTTGGCGGCAGATAAGAGAAATGACCCGTCCAGACCTTTTCCACCTCATAATAATAATAACTATTACATACCTTCTCAAAGTGCGAATAATTTCACCAACACTCCATATGGCGTAAATAACTGGGATGGTTATCATCCAACGAATAATCAACCTCTAAGCCCCACTCGAACGTCGATCATCGACTCCGTAAATACAAGCCAACAAGGACAACAGGTGAAAAACTTAGCCTTCTGCAAGCACTAATTATTTATAGCAGGTGTCACATTTTTATAACATCAATTCTCCCAAAGTACGCGACGCCTCTTCAGTCCCGAATAACCTTTTATTTCGGCCAAATAATGATCTCACCTCGGGAGCCTTCGACATGTCCTACATGCTTCCACACGGACAAGCTCGAGAGTCGCAGGTCTATTTTTCATCTTTTTTTAAGCTGACCCATCGTCAGACGAACATAAGTAATCAATCGAATTACCAGGAACAACCACAGAATAGACAAAACAATTCAACCGTGCAAGAGATTGACACGAGTGTACCAGATGTACAGATCATTGAAAGTCTCAAGAGTACAGACAAACAACAGGACTCTTTGAATAACCCTGCACCGATCATGCCACCCATCGAAAGACTTCACACAAATACTTCTAATGGAGCCACGGATGAATCCGCAGACCAACGCATGGATCTAACAAAAGAGGAACAATTACGAAAAATAGAGATGATCACAGCAGAGAGGAATAAGTACAAGAGAGAGGTGTGATCATCACATGTCCATGTCATCTAAACACTCTATAGGCACAACAATTGAGGATGTTATTAGAGGAACAGAGTAAAGCGGTGGCGCTCATCAGTAAACAATTCAAACACTTGGAGAACGTCACAGAAAATATAAACAGAGTGAATAACGGCCTTCCGCCAGTCCACATCGAACTACAGACAGAAGAAACAAACCCATACGGACAAGTTCCGAACGCGGGGCCACTAATGGGGTGGGTCAAATTTTATTTATTTTTCAGCATTTTTTGGTTCTGAGAACAAATCGAAATTTCTGCTATATCTCTGATTTAAAATGACATCTGTCAGATTGTCCCCAGAATTATTGTTGCGCATATTCGATTATTTGTCAAGAAAGGATGTGTTGGAACTGGCCACAACGAGCAAGGAATGGAGAGATGTCATCTACAACATGCCAAATTTATGGAGAAAATTATCCTGGAGAGATATTTTGGTGGAATACCGCCAAGATTCATGTCAGACTTTATTTCCATTATTTTTAAAAATGATTTAAATTGAAATTCGAAAATAAAAAACCATTAAATGGAAAAATCAAATCTCATGACTAAAACTTCACAGCAAAAGTATTCCTCCTGTTGAAAAGATATTATTTCAGATGGCTTCACGAGATCGACTTTGGATACAGATCTCAGAAGGCGAATTTACTGGAGGAAGCACACCACTACCAATCGAAAGAGATATCTATATTTACGAAGGCCATATTAGAAAGGTGCAAGAACCTGAGGTCACTCACCATTTGTGCTGCGAGAATTTATGACGCGACACTGAAGAGTATTGCTGATGGATGTCCAAATCTGGAGGTATGTTGTAAATAAATTTTTATTTGTAAAAGAACAAAAGATTGTAGTGGTTTGCTTCAAACTCCATTTCTTTTTCCCGCCAAAACCATTCGTTCAAAATTCAAAGATGACTGAACCTCCCAGGTCCTCGTCCTGGAGTCATCCAAAAAAACCCTCTTCACAGATGACGGCCTCTCGGAGCTCGTCGCACTCTCCCAACTCCGGTCACTGTCTCTACCGTCTAGCGAACATTATTCAGACAGAGGCATATCCAGATTCACAAAGAGGATGGGTTCCTCCATAAGATCGCTAGAGTTTCATTTTGTCCACGGAGCCCACAGCAAGTTCACGAATAACGCCATCATGTTTATCTCCAAGCATTGCAAGAAATTGAGTTCTATTGCGCTGCATGGACACGAATCGCTGACGGAGAAGGCGTTGGAGTATTTAGCTTCGGGATGTAAGCATCTGGAGAAGGTGAGAACATTTGAAATTCGAATTTGGCGGGAAAATATTCAATTTTTTATTGTTGAAGGAAATGTCTGCTAGCCACGAAAGCATTCCCGCTTCAAAATACATTTTAAAATTCAAATAATCATAACGATGTACAACTGACATTCTGGAGATCGAATTTACTCTGACGCCGTCACTGATCACAGAAGCCGGCCTTGCAAAATTAGCTGGAGGCACACGTCTCAAAACCGTCAATATTTCGTCTTGTCAGGTACAATCTCACATCATCATTTTGTACATCTTAAACTTTTGAACAACATCATGCTTTGCCTCGTGCTTCGACATTGAGTTGTCATCAATATGTTGATGAGATACATTTGTTGACGATCTGGACTGACGGAAACAGATTTCAGATCAAGAGGTGATCTCTCTCGCGGACAACAGTAATGGTCGTCTAGAGAGGGTCAATCTCTCATACAATCCAATCACAGATGCAGGAATAAGGAAGCTCGCGGAGAAAAGCCCAAAGTTGAAATTTTTGAGTGTGCAGCATTGCCCCTCGCTCACCAATGCATCAATCGGGTTCGTCAAACTGCATTGTCCAGAAATCACATCTGTCGATGCCAAAGGAACAACCATCACTGAGGCCGTCTGGGATCACCTATCGTGTGTTGAAATATAGAACCTGTTTTGTGTGATGTTCATGATTTTCCAGTACATCAAAAAAATGGCGGTTGTATTGTTGACATATCAAGAGCTGATCAGGCAGCGATCTCGTCCGATTTCTGATGTCTTCAGACAGAAAAAGGGGTTCACTGGTAGACATACTGAGCACAGGATTGATGTAGCTCACGTATTTAGAGCGAAAGAAATGGGGACGATAAGAAGAGGAGACTGCAAAAGCGAATAGAGGAGAGAAAAGAACATTTAACAGAGGAACTTTTTAATGCTCTCTCAAAATTATATTGGAAAGAGCAGGAATTATTGAGAAGACACAATGAAGGTTTGGCCGCTTTAGACGAAGAATCAGGATCACAACACTCTCAATCTCGGGTTCACTGGGTTTCACAGGATCCCTGGCAGGTGATCAAATGCGAGGTAATCGAATTGAAGACTGAATATAACAAGGTGAGGGGAATATTTGAAGAAGGATTCGGTGATCTCGCACACATCGGTCCATATCAGATAAGAACTTGGTCCCAACCGCCGGATCCATCTTTATCAGACACAAGGCATGAAGAATCTTCCTCAGAAGGAGAAGAACAATTATCTGATGAGGTAATTTCTGTTCATCATGACATCGCAACACTTACACACCTGATTAGGAAGATATAGAAGATGATCACAAGCCTGGAAGTGAGATGATATTCGTTGTCATTAACTCTGATGACGTGAAGGATCTTCTCGTCGTGAAACAAATGATGAACGTTGGCAGTCCATGTTTCAGCTCGCTAAAAGGTACAAGGCCGAACATGGACATTATAATCCAAGTAAAACAGAAGATGGTCGTCTGTGGTACTGGTGTTATCGCCAGAGAAAAGAACATAGAGAAGGAACTCTGTCTCGAGAGCGGTAGGTCCCACAATTTTCATGATGATTTCTAATCGTCCTGATTCTAATGTGATGTAGAGAGCTTGCATTACTGGAAGAAGATTTCAATCTGAACGAAGGAGGAAAAAGATTCTTCCAAAAATTTAAAACACCGTCTTCAACACCCACCAGTAGAGTAAGCCATTTCCCATCTATCAAAAATTCATGTGATTATAATGGAATAAAAATACTCTCCAAAACCAGATCTAAAAATAGATTTTAATGTCAGTTGTCTTTGATACAACTCAAAGTATTTTTTTGTAGTAAACAGAAATATTTCTCATCTTTAATCTGAATGACTCTCTGAAATTTTCTGATCATGCAGCCATTAAGATCATTATCCACACCAAAGAGTTCAAAGAAGGTTGAAGAATCTCAAGCTAGTTCTTCTGAAGAGGTATATTTTTGTTGTTACCTTTTGGTCATTATCCCAGAAAAATAAAATACTGACTTCATCATCTCCAAAAGAAAATGTAAGCGGCAGAGCTGCAGTCTTAATCTTCGCAACACAACAGTACCATTCGTTTGAAGCAACAAGTGTCGATGATATGATCATCAAATCGTGATCAAAATTAAATGATCAACAGATCGAAGAGACAGAAGAAAACGTTGAAGAAGAGGAGCCAGAAGAGACCCCGGCCCAAAAGAGGAAGTTCGACAAGACGGAAGAACTCTGGAATAATCAGTTTCAGACATTGAAGAGGATGGCAGAACAAAATAACGGAGAACCGAATCTCAAGACGAACATGTCCATATCGAGATGGCTCGGATACAATCGGTGATCCTTTGATCGATGATGATGGATCAGGATGACGTGATTAGGATGTTATATTTTCATGGGTTATTGCCACAAGACAAGATCGAAAAAATCAGTTCGGCAGGTGTCAGCATCGATCTGTGGCTCGACATTCTGGAAGAGATGAAAGAGTTCATGTGGGTATCTGTCATCACAATCAATGTATGAAGAAAATGACGATGACACACTGAAGGAAGGAGCACGGGCGGCCTCCAGTATCAACGAAAGAGAATGTCACATTGTTCAACTGGCACAATAAGAATCTGAAGTTGTGTCAAAACGGCAGCATGCCGACACAAAAGGGACAGTTATTGATCGATGCCGGCCTCGTACCCAAGTCTAAAGTCAAACCGTACACCTGGGTGAGCTAAAAACAGAATTCAAAATTGCAGAACTCACCAAGTACAGAGACAACACGCCAAACGTAAAGGTCTAGCGAGAGCGACTTCGGATCAGGTGGACGAAAATGAAGGATCAGAAAAGGAATCGGAAAAAGAACAAGAGCAGGAATCGGAGAAGGAATCGGAGAAGGAACCAGAAAAAGAACAAGAGGAATCAGAAAAAGAATCAGAAAAAGAACAAGAGGAATCAGAAAAAGAACAAGAGGAATCAGAAAAGGAATCGGAAACACCAGAAAAAACGGAGGAAAACGAACAGGACGAAGAGGGTGTATCAGAAAAAGAAGAAGTTGCACCAGAAAAGGATGAGCTTGCACCAGAAAAGGATGAGCTTGTACCAGAAAAGGAAGTGCTTTCACCAAAGAAAGGATATGCACCAGAAGAGAGTGCACTAGCAAAAGAAGAATCTGCATCAGAAAAAGCGTCGAATCTCGAGGGATTGAAACAAAGACACAAGATACAATGGGAAGCGCACTACAACAGACTCTTAGAATGGCAGCGGGAGACAGGGGGGGTCGTCCCCGACTCCAAACAGGATATCAAACTGTACAAATGGGTCAATCTACAACAGAGTCTCGGCAAGAAAAAGAAATTACCCGAAGAAAGAGTGGTGTTTTTGAAAAAGGCGGGAATACTTTCAGACGGGACGGTGAGGAGCCCCTTTCTATTTTTAGAACCTTTCATGATTTGAATCTCTCCCAGTAAAAAACAGAAGGAAATATGCTGAGCTATTGTAGGATTGAATTGTGTATAATAAAGTCCATTCTGTTTGTTATTTTGTACCCTGAGAACAGATATTACTTGTGATCATGCTTTTTCCGTTGCTACATGCTACAATCAATAAAAATGGAAGAAAGGGTGATGTCATTTTTTGGTATTCCTTGAAGAGGCAGGGCAGGTCTATTTACAGTAATTTTTTCAAGAATATTGCTGCAAACTAAAATATCTCTTAAAGAATGCATTGAATAGCTTGGAATTGTACACCTTTATCGAAATATATGTTTATTTAAATTAATCATTGTGGCATGTGTAATCTGTTTTGCAAAGAATCTTTTCAGATCTTTGGTCTCCTCCTGTGAGCCAAACCTTGATTTTCTGTGGAACTTTGGATGTCTGCGTGATAACGAGAGATGGAGAATGCCGCGGAGGTACCAAACCGCAACGAACACGTCGCTTACCGTGAATAATGAGTTTGATGATATGTTATCTCTCGTCAACCACTGCGACATCAACAATCTGTTTTCCATCGGCGACTCATCATTATAAATCAAACATGAGATCCTTCATCTTCTGCCTCCTTCTCGCCTCTTCTGTGGCTGTTTACTCAAACATCGCTCCTGTAGATCCGGCTGTCGCCGCTCTCTCTGCAACAGCCGACAAGTTCTTCCGCCTCTTTGAGCTGAAGTGTGACGATTGGTGAGATCATCATCTTCGAAAACACAGAAATGGAAAGCTGATCTTGTTAGGGCCTCCGTTTTCGAACCCGCTGGTATCTTCTTCCACCCGAATGTATGTATCCCGATCCTCACGACACCATTATCACACTACACAGGTCCCCGAATCTGTCCAAGGAACAAAGGCCTTGATCAAGTTCTGCCAAGGAGCACAAGCAGCCAAGGGAGCTCAGATGTTCAGACGTGAGATTTCCTACATCAGTTGTAATCGCTCATTTCCTGCAGAGGACGGACATTTCCGTCTCACCAAGTCTGGTGATTATTACCACGTCCTTGTCGAATACGTCTACTCCGTCGTTAAAGACAACGGAAAACTCTTCACCAACAGTGGCTGGGAGAACATGGTCTTCTCCTACAAGAATGGAAATGCCACCCTCCACTCTGTCACCGAATTCTTCAACAGAAACTCTCTCCCTTTCGCTTGGGATCCTTCCTCTTAACGGAGGTTTTTGTTAATACATACACCATGCTACGAATGCACACTCGAACAATTTATCATTTTGATACCACAACCCTATTCCCATCATTATTTCACTGTGATCAATTCTCCCAAGCACGCCTTCAGCCGCTGTGGTGTTCAGTTTGTGGAATCAATAATAAGAAATAATTTTGTTCACATCTGCCCCAGGACCTTGCAGCCTTTCTTCCTCTGAGCACAAAAAATTATGCATCCACACTAATGCCTCCTGTCGACATTCCTGAACTCATTGTAAATTTCGCTTCAGATTTGTCGACATCCATCTTACCTCTGGGACTCCCACAGATTTTTCGGATGAAGTTTCTGTCGTATTCTGCTTCAGTGAGCATTTGTACATTTCACGTGAATCTTCTCGGTTAGAACAGCAACGACTCACCATTATGATATCATAAAATTTGTCTCTTCTTGGAATGTTATCTGACACAAATTGGTCAAATTTGACCAGGTGAGGTGCCCTTTGACTTGGCATCACACCAGAGGCCAGATCTTTCATAACTACGAATTATCAATGGAATTTCGAGCATTATTGTCTACCTCCAGCTATGGTCACCAATATTCTCCGTACATCTACCACCGGCTCGTCTGAAAGATTGAATTTTTGGACTTTACAGAAATTTCCTGAATTTGGCGGAAAATTTTCGACAAATTTTCGATGAATTTTCTGACCTTGAATTAAGCACCATTCTTTTGGTGACATGAGAGCCTCAACTACAAACCGCTTGAATAATAATTCTCCAATAGCTCGGTTCTCAGCATCCGGGAACTTCTGTACAACTCGACCCTTGATCTCAGAGACCAGTGTTCTCACCCATCTGTCATTCTGTCAGATTGACATATGTCATATTGACACTTACGGTGACATGTCTCCGACCTTCTTTCGGAGCAGGTTGAAGACCTTGGAGAAAAGCATTAGAAGCTGGTAAACATTAACATCGACGAAATCTGCGTCATCTTGCGAAAAGGAGAAAGATCTCTGACCAGACTCGATCTGTAGATTCTTTTAGTAGGTGAGATCTTTTAGATTAAAATACGCACCACTGAGTCTCGTGGAGCGGCGATATCCCAGATTACCCTCCCTAGAGTCTCATACAAATACAAAGAGCTCATGGATTTGGCAAACCACTGAAACATTTGTGTGGCGCCAGAATCTTCCGAGAACAATTCGTTTACTCTTTCTGTGACGGTCAATTCGAATTCTTTTGGCGGGAAAATCTCACTTGTGTTCTGTATCGATGACGTCACGTGACGTAATACGAGGTTCATCGCGGTCCCCGGATTTTTATGGAGCGCGATGTAGATGTAATTTTTGCTGTACTTATCGATGTTTCTCTTGCTCACCAAGTGAACGAGAAGATCTGAGGCGGCACAATCTTCCTCCAGCAGAATCTTCTCCAGATTGTTAAGACTCTTTTTCTCGGAATCAGTCAACTGTGAGTGTGAGTTGTCTTGCTCATCTAATACTATTCATGATGTTATTTCGACCATGTCGTTGTCAATTGCCATAAAGCTAATGTCTATTTTAAAAATTGGACTCACGGAAAACACTTGATTCGTCCGGACGAAGGCAGCTTCTGGAAAATCTGGGGCTGGTGGCATCTGTCTCTCCATCTCAATAGAATCTTCATCCGTTTCTCCACCCCTCCTCTTCACTACAACGATCTAAATCTGTCAATCTACAACGGCAAAACTACCAGTTTTTTAAGACTGACCAGAACAGCAAAGAGGATTACTATGATAACAACGGCTCCTGCTACAGCACACCCAATGATCAGGGGGGTTCTGTTGGGAGATCCCTGGGAATCGGGTACGATATTAGCTGGTGCAGTTTGGTCTCCTCCAGTAGCGGTGATGGTACTCGATTGACATTGACCACCACAACCTACAATTTTCATGAGATAAAGTCTTAGAAAAATGACTGAAAAGACAAAGACGTTGTAAAAAACATACGAACAAACTTTTAAATAGAACTCACCCCCCGAAGGTAACAAAAATAATTTGATTGTGTTCGACATAGTGGATGAAAATCCATTTCTATACACACCAATGTACATTGTCGTTTGCGTTGACGTCACCGCAGCTACCAATGTGCTGACACTCGTTGCTATGGCATTAGGCGGGAATGGTGACGTGGCAGGAGGGAAATCTCTCTCTTTCAAAGAACTGTACAGCACGACAGAATATATAGACCCTATCATATCAACAGCTGATGAGACAATATGGGGATCGTAGTATCACTCACCCTTGTACAGATTTTGGCCGATTATGGTTATGTTGCTCGTTGTATTGAAAGCAACGGTATCAGAGACGTTGTAGAATTTGACGTCTTCCCTGGTCCATCCTCCTCCACACTTATTCACAGTGCTGCATATACCTCAAATTCTCAGTCTCTATGACGTCATCACACGTCTTCACACGCGTCACATGATATCGCATGTATCGCACTGACATCTTCTCATGAAGATTGTGATCATGTAATGTCTACCATTTGAGTTGCACCAGCCACAGCCTGAATAATTCGAAACACCGATACATTCTGCAGAAGTGTGGAATCCTTCACATAATTGTAGTGTTAGATTGACAGCAATTTTCCCCGAGGCGTAACTGCTCTGGTTGTAGTTGACAAACACACTGTACGTGTCGGGTGTAGTGGTGTTGGGGGATGGACACGTGATCGATTGTCTGTACAAGGTAAATTTTCCAGAGATCTCGCGTTTCTGCTCACGAATTGATGGAGGCTGGACTTGTTTGGTTGGAGCCATTCTACAACCAGTAAAAATGTATTATTTATTTTGAATTTAGTACAAGTCATCAGAGAAAAACATACACCCTGAGACACAAAGAAGCAAGTGAGCTCGGCCGTTTTGTGCACGTTGGTGGAATTAATTGTCACATTCCTAGAACTGCCGACAGGGACTGTTGGAGGATTGATATCGGTTAGTATCGGACAATAAGAATTATTCTGAAATCTTCAGTGTGACTCGGTGTAAATGGAAATACCGTCAAGACCATAGAGGTGGGGGACGCTTGCAATTTACTGATACAAGACAGAGAGCTAGAGTCAAATACGCTGTTCAACTTTCAATCTTAACAATAAATTAAATTGTTTAATTTTCAAGCTATTTAATAATTTATATTACCAGATTTCTTTTTTTCTTGGGCATTGCCCGAATGAATTAATGTTAATTGCATAATTGAAAAATTGACGGACTACAACCCACCAATAATTTCCATCACCATCATCTGCGTCTCCCCGCCCCAAACAATCCAGACAACTCTCATACTTTCTGCAATCTACAACCCGTCATTCTCATGGGAATGAGCCATCTACAGCACTCACCGAATACCGAAATTGTGTTGAGAGTGAAGTTATTTCGCGAGATCCGCACGGTGATGAGTTGATTTTTTGAGTAATCCATTGCGGCTTGTGTGATTTTCCAGGAAGAGTTTGTCCCCATCGCTCTGAGGTTAGGTTTACCGCCAAGATTGTGCCGAAAGATGCATTGTGATCCTCCACATTTATCGCTTGTGTCCGTGACCCAATATCTACAGGGATAATTTATTGATGTTTTGTCATGTACACCGGCGAAAGCGGAATTTGTTTGCAGAATAAAAGTCCCGCCAAAAAATAAATTAAAAATTCAAATACCTGACGTTATTTGTCAAGTCGGAAGTGGATGCGACGGCAGGTGTGAAACTTGGTTCCAAAAGAAAATAGGAGATGTTCATCTGTACATTCCCGGAATACCTCCCAAACCCCACATCTGATGACGTCATCAACTTGCGTATTTTTCAAGTTGTACAACTCACTCGCGACCGTGTAAGCGAGCTGTGCTGTTGAATTACTTGGCCAGAATAGAGGCAACACATTCGTCACAGTGCTGGTGATGTTCTGAACAATGTTGATGGTTGGAACCTGTGATGTCTGTAATGCTGAGTCCAAGTTGTAGATTGAAGTTGTCCCAGTGTCGAGGGGGTAAGAAAAGAAGACAGAGTGTATACTTGTAGTTGTGACAGAAACAGGGATGGCAGAGGAGGGGGTTGGTCCAAGCATGGATACGCTTGTGTTGGAAATCAAATAGATTCCTTGTGTTGTGACCACCTACAATGCATGAATCAAGGATCATTTCATGCACAAATGAACGCACCCAAGCACCTGTCACATTTTTTTCTGGTGTTTGATATAGGAGGGGTATGATGAACCTGGCTTGTGGAAGGGTTGGTGGTTGTGGGGCGGGGTCTTTTGAAGGTTTCGATCCTTTTGGTGGAGGTGGTGGGGGTGGTAATGCTGGTGGGACCTCCTACCAAAATTAAAATCGCGTGTCATTTCAAATCCTACCAATCTTGATTGGTCTATGTGAAAAATGGTCAGATTCCATGACCCTCCTGCTGGTGCTGGTGCTGGAGGGTTACCTTGTGTGAGTATCGTGATGGTATTCAGACGAGAGTTGTAACCTAACAGTGCATTGGTACAACTTCCTGCCATTGATCCTGGTGGAAGTGTATTAAAGTAATCTTGTTGGTAAATTGGAAGCGTGGTGTTTGACGTCTAGCTTCATCAATCGAAGAAGAGATGATTGATTACCTTGAAAATACGAAGACGGCAGATTCTTGTGCTTGGGGGGTTCACTATATAGGCAAAGACAGGTGGTGCCAAGAGATAAGCTTCCACACTTGTGATATCATCAGTAGGTATCTGCATTTCACTTCCAGGAATGACACCGACATCTTGTTGTGAATTCGCCAGGGCGACACAACCAAAGAGGACGGTCACACACGCGATGAGCATGAGGAAATGATATTGGCGGAAACTGCCGAAACATGACACTTCCACGCCAAATCACAACAGCAAAATATTCCGCAATGAGCTGGGAACATGATTAAAAGTATTTTTTCGGCCGCGAGCACTCCTTTTGGTATTTTAGTGGACGAGAGGTCTCATCGCCAATGGTAGGGTCAACCCATTTTTAAATAATAATCAATGCATCCCAACTTTGATTCCCTCAAATTCACATTATTTACCGACAATGCAATGAAATTCCTGTTGGACGAAGCGCGATTCAATATTCTGGCAGATCTATTCTTCAATGGGCCCTCAGTTGTAGATGAGAGCAGAGGACTTTGTACAGAAACATCTTTCCTGCGACACCAAAAAAATCAAGTTATAGGGAGCTGATGAGGCTCTTCACGCCTTACGTACAAGATCAAGTGTCTTATAAGACTGAAACGAGCCCTTCATCATTTTTTCTCGGGTCGTTGTAGAAATCAATTTTTGAATTTTTGAAAAGCCCGGGAAATATTTCATTTTGAAACGCGCAAAAGACGGCCCAACCGACAGGAGATCCCATACGCCTTGTCCATTAAGGAGGCCTACCTGTATGAGAGAACCTTGAGGTAAATAGGGGGTAGCCGACTCCTTCAAAGGAGAAATTGAGCGGTGTGGGTCACGAGGTGGTTGAGTTGTAAATCGGTATCATGAAGTTGATCTCTTGACCCCGACGCCAAAGAGCTGTAAAGAGAGTGCCTGGTCATAAGAATATTGCTGTGATTTGTCAGCCAATTGGAAGATGACGGAGGACGGGGTTTCAGTTGCTCATGAATTATGTTAAGATGAATTGTGGAAAGATGAGGGGAAGTAATACATATACGTGTGAAGCATCTCTGACCTCAAAAGGAGAGTCAAGACTTGGCCCCTCCACTCATATTGTTGGTTATCGCCCAACTTCTCCTTTGGAGGAATCGGCTACCTCCTATTTACCTCAAGGCTCTCTCATACAGGTATGTCTCTTTGATGGACAAGGCGTATGGGATCTCCTTGTCGGTTGGACCAACCGTCTTTTGCGCGTTTCAAAATGAAATATTTCCCGGGCTTTTCAAAAATTCAAAAATTGATTTCTACAACGACCCGAGAAAAAATGATGAAGGCAGAAAATCAAGGCAGCAGCACCACGAGCCATAGATACGTTTTCGTTTCAGTCTTATAAGATACTTGATCTTGTGTTGTGAAGCAGTAAGGGTTAAGAAGGTAAGTGGCAATGCTGGCGTCGTGAAGAGCCATCCGCAACATCAACAAGAAGGAAGGCACAAAGGAAGTACCAACACATGCCATCAAGGGGTCATTCGCGTTG
>MZNV01001882.1:0-18322 GCA_002081555.1 Protostelium mycophagum | reverse complement strand
ATGTGACAAAAACACCTGATATGAGACAACAATCCACCAAAATGAACTCCTAGATGCTCTTCTAGTAGCCAGATCAGTTTGTTGTTGATCAAGCAGTTGTTGAGATGTCCAGACCCAATTAGCAATCTCATATTTGTTTACAATTTTGCCAACTAATGTAGCAAATGTCTCTGCTGTATGGTGTCCTCAAATCCTGCAATTGAATCAATATGAGAAATGATATTTTCCATTTACAGTCGGAGTTTGAGCGTGACCTTCTGTAACAGCTGTTCTGTCTCTAATGAAAGTCCATGTAAAATGAGTCCAAGGAAAGCATCGCCATTCTTAGATGACCAGCCATCTAAACTGAGATAGACACAACCAATTAGTTTCTAAGAATTTGATATATGAAGTAGAAAATGAGGAAACATACCTAAATAAAAGACTTAACTGATACTTTGACTGTCTTGACCTGCTCTGGAAGGCTTTGGAACATAGAAGTTATAGATTCTAAAGATCTTCTCACATTGTGTAAAACAAGGCTATGGAAGAGCCAATGCTGGGTAACTTCAAATGGCAGAGCACACTCTGCAAGCCAGCAGAGCATTAATCTTTGGGCTCCTATTTCATTTATCATTAAGGCATTAAATGTGAGTGTCTGTTGGTTTTTGGGCTTGTGTTTAATGGTTTTCCTATATGTTTGGGCTTCTATGGGAAATTTGGGGTGTGAATGAGCAAAGTGCCTGTGCAGTGGTATTGTTTTGCTCCCTTTAGCCTCTCTCCAGATTTCTTTCTGGACATCTGCAGCTGTATTTAGACATTATATTGTGCTGCATTTAATCTTACAATTTGCATTTGAAGATCAAGCCTTTTTCAACTCTGACTCCACCATTTCCAAGGGTTGATGCTTCAAAAAGAGTGTATATGTATGTTGGTTTCTTCTGCTGTCTCAGATTATGTTTCTCTAGAGCCTGTTCTGCTGTTTGACCGGTCTGGGTGTTCTTTGTTAAATATGAATATAAAAATAAAAAGGAAAGAAGCTAAATGATACACAGCCTATGGAATATCAATAACAATTATTAGAATCTGACAACTTAGATCTAGATTTTGACAGGCTTGAATATATTCTTAATTTTCAAGACACTATACAAACTTCACATCCGCATCACACAGAATCATCATTCTAGTATAAATGCAACAGTTCATATTTTGATATATTATTAAAAAGCCAAATTATTGTCTATCAAATCTATTATTTATTCTTTTTTTATATTAGCTTTGTGAGATGCAAATGTTTTGCAGAGAATTTCTCACTGATCACAGGAAGCATTCAGTATGTGTTGAGGTGTAGATAAATGCACTATAATATCCTCTCTTTATATGATGCAGTGCAAATCTACTAAAGAAAGGCAAATATGACGTTGAAATATCGATGAAAAGTGATTGAAAATTAGTTTCAATTTTCAAAAATCCTGTTGTTGTGAATGATTGATTAATCCACTTGATGAAAATTATATTTATCAGCAAGACCTCCTGGTTGTCACGTCCTACGGCAGCCTCCAATGGATGGTGATCTGTCTTTCTCATTCGAAACGATACTCTGTACTACATTGTGGCCCCATTATTCTTGTCTTTTGTTTTTCCAAATCCTCCTGCAAGATTAAGAATCAAGGCTGAACACGATCTCACTGACTATCGATGATCTCCAGGAAATCTTCGGTGTCATTGGCGAATTTAAAACTCAGACCAAACCAAGTTGGCTCTGAGGTGCCTTTCATCTGTAAGAATCGTGGTGTGTTTCTCTGGTATTCAAATGTGCTCGATTCAAGCCAAAAGCTCATGATGGTCTGTCTGGATTAACCTAGATTAGAGGAGAGTACGACAAATCACCTCCTCAGAGTATGAAGACACAGCGATGAGTCGTGTTCGCGGTTGTGATTGATCTTGATACAACGAAAGTGTGGAGATGCCCCCATCAACCTGTTGCCACTCTGGCTCTGCCTTCTTTCCCATGTGCTGTAAAAAGATGGAAACTGTCGCCTCATATACCAATCTCAGCCCAGATGAGCTGCTTTCTTCTCCCATGGTGACCCAACTTGAATCGAAATCGTCGGGCGTTAAGTGAGATGTGTCTGTGTATCTGGCGTATAAGAAGCTGTTGTTGATTTTTAAATAGCACATCTACAACAGAGAAAAATCCCATCATCATAATGGATTTATCAATCAGGAGATGATGCAGTTCTTGTCCTTATCTCCTCCCTTGTCTCCTCCCTTCTCCTTCTTCTTTTTACCTTTTCCAGATTCCTCAGGCTCTTCCAAATCGGCATCGGGGTCTGTGGCTTTGATGATGGCAGCAGCAAACTTTGTGAACAGTGCCTCTACATTATCTCCAGTCTTGGCAGAAGTCTCTACATACAACATCTCGTAGCTGTCTGCGAATTCCTTCAAAACGTCAGAACGACGTTCTTTCCACCGGGTTATGTACCTTTGCATCTGCTTGATCAACAGCACCGGCATCGCTGTGGTCGGACTTTGTTGAAACGAGTATCTTTAATGCCTCTTGAGGGGCGTATTCTAAGTCGTGAATCCATCCTTGTTTCACGCTCTTAAATGTCTCTGCGTTTGTGCTGTCGAAGACAAGCAGAATACCGTGAGCACCACGGCAAGAATGAACTGTGGTGAGTCCCTGCTTTTTAATGCCCTCTTCATCCTTGTCGAGCTACACTCATCAACCAAAGAAAAGACAATTACACATACCACTTGGAGTTTGACGACCTTGCTTCCAATCGTCACTGTTTTTGTGCGCTATTATTGTGAGTGTTTTTGGGGTGTGGTTCAAAATATACTCACAAAATCTGTTCCTGTCTTCTTGCCGTCTGTGTAAGAATCATCCTGGATCATTTAGTTAATGAAAAGACAGCATAGACATACACAGAAACGGTTCAAGAGAGAAGTTCTGCCGACACCAGAGTCTCCCAAAAGTACAACCTTGAAGTGGTAATCGCTGGATAATGTGAGCGGAAGAGTTCCCCAGCCATACTCACTAATCAGCCATGGGATTCCTGTTCTGTTGATGCTGGTGAAATAATAATTTTGTGTGTTCGCAGTTTTGAGCAGGAGATCAGGAAATAATTTGATCATCTCGGGATCGAACACAAACCCGACACCAGCTTCTGGAACAGCTTCTCGATTGCTTCTTCAAATCGCAGAACATGGTCAGGTTTATATAAAGAACTTGAAACTTTTAATGCATGGTCAAATGGCAACATGTTCCATCATTCGAAGGAGGAACCTGTCGATCCAGCAGAATCTTCTATCGTTTAGAGGAGAAACCACTTCACACTTTGTCATTCTGATTCTTCACATCTCATTTCCTTCAAGGTCTACAAGGGCGACAAACGGATCAAACAAAGAGACACCTCAACAATCAAATCTACACCAATTCGTTGTTGACAATTATATTAACATTTAGACCTTCACGAGGTTAGCTGCGAGGTTCTCAAAGTTGACTGAACCAAGGCCGGTAAGAGGGTCCCATCCGACAGCAGCAGTGAATCCATACTGGCAGCACACAGGTGTACCTTGTCCGGCACAGCAGTTGTTCTCTCCCTGGGTGATGTCGTTAAAGACACCCTTCACCGAGGCGGCGATCTTATACAAGGCGGGGTTCACAAAACCAAGAGCGGGCTTTCCAGCGGCGATTCTCTTGGCGTTGATGAGAGACAGGAAACCAGCCCAGACGGGTGAAGAGGCAGAGGTACCAGAGACTCCATAAGATGATCCGGCGATGACGACTTCGTAGTTGTATCCGAGAAGGGCGACGTCGGGGTAACCTCTTCCCTTTCCGTTAAAGTTGGCGGCAGGGGGGAGGTTGGGTCCGTTCTTCAGGTAGTTGGACACGACGGCAGACTGGTAAGAAGGCTGAGCGAAGGTGACAGAGAAACCTCCTCCGGTGGTGATGATACCTCCAGTGTTGGAAGAGCAGGCGACCTGTAGATAGTTGGCATTGTAGACGAGATTTAGAATTGACAATAGTCACCTCTGGCTTTCCAGACTCGGGGCCTTGTGTGGCACCGACAGATACGACGTAAGGAGAGGTGGCAGGGAAAGAGGGGTTGAATCCACACTGAGAGGGGTCTGATCTGGCCTCAAAGTTGGCGACACCATCGTCTCCAGAAGAGACAGAGACGGTAACTCCACGAGATCCCAAAATGCAGAGCTCGGTGTTGAATGACTTCATGTCATTCACATTGTCTTCTGTGGCGATGGATCCGTAAGAGATGGAGTGGACGAGAGGAGGGTTTTGTGTGTTTCCAAGAGCTTGTACCCAGGAGTAGAAAGGATCCTGAGCAGAGGCATCGATGGACCAAAACCAAGTGGGAGATCCTTGAGAGACAGCCATCATGTATTGTACGTCGAGGTTAGCCTCTACACAAGCGTTGGGGTTGAAAGAACATTGGGATCCGTCGTTGCTTCCAACGATCTTGGACACGGCCTGTTGGGGGAGAGCGTAGTTGCCTTGGAAGGTGGTGAGATCCTGGGGGGAGAACTGTTGTCCTAAAGCCTCAAAGACAGCCTGTGTTGCCTTGGCGCTTCCCTTGTTGCTCTTCACATTGTATGCTTGGTTGATGAATTTGGGAGTGACGGTACCATCAGCAGCGGCATCATTAATTGGAGAGTAGATGTGAGATTTGACGTGGGGGAAGACGACAGTGTTGGAAAGAAAGTCGATGTGCTTCTCCATTTCACGAGGAATGGTGTAAGACTTTGTTCTGGTGATGTGCTTGCTGCCATCCTGAGAGACAAAGTGGTGGAAATCGGCCTTGAAGACTGCGTTGAGGTGTGCGACAGGGGCGGTGACCTCTATCCAGTAGCCCTTTGTGACGGTCTCGAAACCTTGAGCCTCAAGCCATGATTGAGCCTTGTTGAGATTCTCATATGATCTGAACTTGCGGTTAGCCTCCTCTAAAGAGAGGTAACGTCCGTAGTATGTAGAGTTGGGATTGACGAGTTCGTAGATGAGGGAATCACAGGCACGTGCGGCATCCTCTTTGTGTTTGATGCTGACGACCACAGTGTGAGGGTCAGATTCGGCGGCCTTGACCGTTCTTCTCCATTCAGAGCTGCATCCGGGAGCGCCGGAAAATGCACAGTCGAGTCTTCTGTGGGAGTTAAAGGTGGCTGCGCCAGCGAGGGCGACAATGCACAAGGCGAGTAGAGGTGCTCTCATGTTTGTGTCGTGTGCTGTGAATTATGTTGTTTATCCATTTCATTTGTGAGCTTGTGACGTCACGAGGAATGTCGACACATTGGCCTGGGAAATGACTGGTTGTGATGCAATGTCGACATACGACGGAAGTCAAAAATTTAAAAATCTTCTGTCAGAAAACACCTCATCTGGCATGATTACTGGAGCCCAGCATGTATCACAGGTTCAGAGGACCAATCGACGTGAAGAATGTGTTATTAATATGGTGCTGAGTTTTGATCGCGAGAATACATCTGATGCTTGTTGATGTGGATGGGTATTTATCCTGTGTTAGGTGTTTGCGATGGCTCATCAGCTTCTTCATTTGATGGTGTGGTGATTCCTGCTCTTTTTTATATGAGCCTGGAATGTCGTTGTAGTTGTGAAAATCAAAACCGTGACCGCAAACATCAGAAGAAGACTTCTTTCCAGTATTAAAACATGGATGAACGTTTCCTACCGAATAGTAATGGTGATTCTCATCGACGAGACGGATCTTCTTACAACCACAGATTATCCCCTCTTTCCACCAACAAATTTAGAACAAAGCAACGAGATGCTTTCCTTAGGATTTCCAGCGGATATGACCTCACCATACAGCACAAACGCTCATCACTTATACCATCCTCCTCCTGATTCTATGCACTTTCCCAGATTGAATCACATCTCGAACATGCTCAATCCTATACCTTCACTTGCCCATCCACAAATGTTGACCCCACTCTATGTTCCAAGACAAAACATTCCAGAAATGCGAGCTCCTCCAAAACCACAGCCGATACAAGTCAACATGCCACAATCAAATATCTCACAACCGATTATGCCCCAATCTAGCACACCACAACCGAATACAGCTTCTAATGAAAAGTCGGTTGGCATTTTACGATTGGTCTGAACTGACGCAGAGAGAAACAATACAGCAGGATGAAATTACCAGAAATAAAAGATTTATTGAAAGCGCGTGGACTCAACAGGACAGGCAATAAAGGTGAGGTCCTTACATGTATATTAGATTGTGCCAACATCGATTCACATGAATATCATGATCGTTATCGTTTAGAGTATGACTCTGCTAGCAAAGCCAAAAAAAACTTGTACAGAGTGGTCGCAGAACAGAATTTTTTTATACAGAAAATTTATTTTATATAAAAAAAAAACTCGAGAAAATATTCTGTGCTGCAAGACACTCGCGAGATCGTCTCTAAAACACTAGAATAAAATATTAGATACACCACATCTCATTTTATGCAGCCGAATTGATCAGTAGGCTGATTGGATCTGACTCTGCATCAAATGCCACACCAAGCTACACGTCAACAGCCGCGTCTGCACCTCCAGCAAAGTATTTTTTTTGAAATTTCAGAAGAGGTGAAAGAATTTCAGGAGGCCCATTATGACAAAGCAAACCAAGGGTCCTCCACAAAAGAAATCTAGAACAGAGATTATACCATCGCCAAACATGATCAAGTCCATGACGCCATTGAGGTGACATGAGAAAACATTTTCAAGCATAAATTCGAATTTATTTTTGGGAAATGTTTATTTTCGATTTGAAAAAATCTTCCAAGCTTACTTCTCAAGAAAAAATAATTTTTTATCTGGGAAAGTGAGAATAAAATATATAGACACAATACGAGAGAACCGTTACGCATGAGTACGCCAAATAGATTCAACAGATCTGTCACATTGACCCCATTTCATCTGGCATCCGGTGGAGAACAACTGTCAAATCCAGGCCAAATATGGAAAGTGATATGTAAATATCTCCCGTGGGAGGATCTCATCTTGTGTGTCAGTAGATTGAACAAAGTGAGACATATTCATTATCAATATTTTTTGAATTTTTAAAACTGTTGTAGATCGTGTTAAATGAGATTTATATTTACCGAAATTAAATTCGATTTTTCGTTTATTCACAATATTTAATATCTGTCAGAGGTATAATATTCTGGTCCACAAAGAGATGCAAGATATATGGCGTAATAAATGTCTGCTGAGGGATATCATGCAGAGACCAGCATCATTATACGTAGGTCGGATGTCATTTTCTAACTTGCGTCATTGTGTTTGCATAAAGCTCCAGTCCTTTTGAGACTCATACTCTAGGATTTCATGGAGATGTCACTGAAATTTCGATGAAATTTCGAGATTAAAACATGCTTTAATCCTTTCAGATCAATTGGGCAAAGTTATTCACTGGCGTTGTAGAACTCAGCAGAACGATCAGCAACGGTTCTTCAAAAAAAGATGTCGACATTTTAGGTGAGAAAAATTCAATTTTATTTTGAAAATAAAATTTTTATTATTAAATTTGATTTTTCCAAGGAGCAGAAATAGTTCAAAGAGGGGATCTAAACAATTTTGTGTGGCCCAGTGAATTCAGAATATTGGCAAGAGAGGTACGAATATTTATTTTTGTATGAACAAAATCTGTATATCTCCAGATAAAAAATAATTTCATGTAATTTTACATTTAAATACTGAACGTAAACAGATCTTGTCTTTGAGAGAGAACACCTTTGACGATTGTTTCTTCTGCGATTTTGAATTGTTAAAGTTTTCGGAAGAGCCAGAGGTGTTTTATTTTGTAAAATTGAAAATTTGATGGTTGAAATAGTTGATCGAGAAAAGCACACAGATTCGCATAGACACAAGGTATCTACAACAGTTCGCGACAGGATGTGAGTTTTCATGGCATCATGGTCATTATTAGTGATATCATCACGTCAGGATATGATATCGTGATTCTTATAAAGACATGTTTGTGGCAGCATTTCTGTCAGAAAAAACTTTGTTTAATTTTAAATAACATTTTCAGTGACAAAAGATTCACATACAAGTTATGCTGGAATCTACTGCGACAGAAACACTTCTATTTTTGGGCACGTCTTTGTCATACAAGAGGTAAAAATAGACACACGTCATCGTTCTGAACTGTATACAGTGCTCAGAATATTCAACCGAAGACTTTGTGGTGAGTCACCTTTGGACTGTATTGAAATTTTGATCTTGTGCAAATCGAAGTTATCTTTGCGCAACAGCCACATCTTGGTCTTTTTCTTCTAAGAGATGTAGGTGGAAGATTGGGGCACTTTGGACAACTGGTTGACTCTGGCATTACCCATTATAAGAAGCAGAGAACTTGGTCCATGAAAATCGCTCGAATACAGTTTTTTTTTCAATATTTTTATTTTCAATATTTTATAAACATTTTTATTTTCAACATTTTCATTTTCAATATTTTATAAACATTTTATTTTTAACATTTTATTTTGGTGGTGACAACGCGAGGAGCCTTATCTCATCTGGAATTCATTATTCTCCAAAAAATATATCCTCGCAAAAATCTCGCGTTTCACAGCCATGAAATAAATCAAATATAGACAAGGATAATCACCTTCGACTTGTTGTAGAGTGCTCGTCTTTGTGTTTATAGAAGTCGTATACTCCTTTGCTTCATTCTCTGTCGGCGGCCTCTTGCAAAAGACTCTAAACAATTCCCGCACATATTGATCCACTTTCTTTTGCTTCTCCTCATCCAATTTTTTTTGCTCAGCGCGTACCTGACTTGTGTGATGACGTCATCACACGTGTGAAGATATGTTGTATCTACAATGTTGAAAGTCTTGATTCTTATAGTTACAGCACAGCTGCAAAGAAAATGGACAACGGCAGAACTGCAGTAAGACAATATTCGCTTTTCTTTTCAAAAATAAAAACAAGTGATGCATCACATTACCAACTTCACCAGAATAAAGATGCCGCTGCGGTAAACAATTGGAGCGATAATTCAAATGACAAAGTTAGAATCAAGTAGAAATCTACCTTTTGGTATGACAATGCTTGAGGTGATCTGGACACAAACAAATCGGCTTGCATCAAGGAATAAGATTTATCCTGCAGATTTCAGCATGGTCATCTTCATGATGAGCCGTAATATGACTCTCAGCTGAGAATGATCGGCTTCTCACTTTGATTGAAGAAATCAAAAAATTCATGGAGGCAGGATCTCCCAATTTGCCGGTATAAGATTTGTATAATGTCTCGACATATTCTTTCACTCGATCATGTTCCTTCGTCGCTCCTGAATCATTTGAGATTTGGCATTGTCTTTGACATCTACCATTCTGTTTTGTGTGGTCCTCTGAAGACTGAGAAAATGAAGGCACAGTATTTGGTACAGTGGGGAATGATTCGGTCGACAACTGCAGCTGTTGCAGTGATGAGAAGAGGTCCACAAAGATAAAGCACAAACTTGTGATTGATCTTGCTTAACAGTGGGTGTCGGGGGTATCTGTTGCGCAGGTTGAGTTGTAAGTCTTAAGGCCTCCTCTTGCACTGTCTAAGAAGATTACTGGGTCATCATAACAGAAAAATTTGAACATTAATCGAATACCTGATAACTCATTTGGCCCGACAGAAGATGATCAGTATAATATTGTATCATGTTGGGTGGCAAGATTATATTTACAACTTGGAATACCTCTGAAACCCATCTTTCGACTGCATGTCTTCAATAAATTGATTTGAGGTGAAGAAATGATCACCTTGTGCTCTTCTTGTGTCTTCCGACTCTTCAGCTTCATCCCTCGCCACCATGCTGAAAATTGTGCCGAAGAGTCGCGAATGACGTCCTCTACAAACGTTATTTGAAAACGCTCAAAACCAACATTCTCTATCGCTGTCTCATGTACAAGAACAATTCAACATCTAAATCCTTTACTCTAATAAAAGAATTGTCAGGGAGTGTGCGAGTAGCTCTCTTCATTTATTCGGTTCTTTTTGGTGGATCTCTGTCGTATGGATGAAAACGACGCGTGTTGGGCTCATTCCTCACCGGCCCTGCAGAGTTTGCCTCCTTATTGTCGCTGTTCTCTTCAGGGGCTCGTGGTCGTTCCTCTTTGCGGTCAATGTCCTGCGGTCTCTCTTCTCGAGGCTTCTCTTCTTGTCTTCTGTCATCACGATCATCTCTCCGATCTTCTCTGGGTCTAATCTCATCTCTCTTCTCTTCCCGTTTGTCATCTCTTCTCATCTCCTCTCGAGGCCTCTCTTCTTTGCTTCTGTCATCTCGAGGTCTGTCATCACGGGGCCGATCTTCTCGAGGTCTATCTTCCCGAGGCTTATTGTCTCTTCTATCATCTCTTCTGTCATCTCTGCGATCGTCTCTGCGGTCGTCCCTTCGCTCATCTCTGCGGGGCTCATCTCTTCTTCCATCTCTCCTCTCTTGTGATCTGTTGTCTACTGGCCTCTCTTGGCTCGATCTCACTGCATCATGTCAAAACCAATCTGTGTAGAGTATTTTTAGAGGACACAGCGAGCTGAAAGAGGAGTTGTGTACCTTGTGATGATGGAGTATTGTGATTAGGGCGAGGCTGATTAGGTGCTATTGGGGTGCTATTATGACTTGTTTGTGGTGGTGGTGGCGGTGGTGGTGTTGTTGGTTTCTTTAATGATAAACATTTTGATCAATAATCATGAAAAAATGGCACCTGAGAGGGAGAAGGACCTGGTGGTGTAGGTGCATTATTTGTTGTGTTTGTGGTTGCCTCTTTTGATGGATTAGTGTACAAGTCCAAAATTTGATTGCATATCTCCTCGAGGTCCTCGATCTTAACCTCGAACATTTCCCACCATGGTTTAGAGTTTTGACCTTCTGGTAGTTTCATCTTTAGGTGTTTAGAGGCGAGGTAGATCGAGGCAGAAGCGATCAAGGAGGGTTTAAATTGAAGACATAATGTAGTCCTCAGACTGTCATTCACGAAATTCCATGCCACTTGTGCTAGATTCCTATCACCTACTTTCTATTAATGTGAAAAATGAGGCAGGTGTATCAAATGACCTGAGATAGATTTTATGAATTGTAGTAATGATTTGTAGGGATGTGTTGGGCTGAGATCGAAACCAATTGTCTGAAGGACGGTCAACTCGTTCTTCAGCACCTCCTCTCTCATCTTATTAAACTCCTGTTTTATTACATCAGCACCTGCCAACAAGTTTTTTAAATGGCCTGACCTCTGGTTTGATCTCTTGCTTATTCCTTATTCTATATGAACCCTCAATCACGTCCTTTAGTTTTTTTGGAGTCTCTTCTGCTTTTCCAGCCAGAAACAAACAAGTTGTGGCCACGATCTGTAAGAATGACCTCAAGTTTAAAGAGTATGACTCACATGTCTATCGTATTCTCTGAATTTATGTTTGGCAAAAAATCTATGGAAATATACGAGGGCGGTGGCGATGGTGAGTTGGGGTCTTAGTTCACATTAAAATCGCCGCTAAAAAAGCAGGTGCAAACTTACAAACGCAAGCTCATTCCCGTATCTTGGATGAAAGCGCACGTCTGCTTCCTCAATGATGTCTCCGTCTTCCATTCCTCCACGGTGAAGTTTTGCATGAGATCATCTTTTGTAAAGTACCAGCGTCCTAATGCACTCATATAAACCCTATATTATCACTCCCCTGATGCTGATCCAAAGATGAGGCCAAAAAAATTCCACGCACTACAACCAGCAAATTTCATCCCAAATCCAGAAAAACTTCAGAGCAAAATGTGGGGTGGCGGAGAACAACTCGACCCAAAAGAGGAGCCAATAAAGAGGCCGTTTCTGGCAAGGTTTAGATCCCAGCATGCAGAGTTTCGCATTCCCGAGCTGAGATCAATGGCCAAAATGTATGGATTTTTGGATCAGTTGGATTATAGTGCGGAACAAGCCAAGTTAGTCAGTCAAAGAAGGGAAGACCAAGCAACGGTAATCATCAACACATCACATACAATGTAATCTTCTGAATGTCACTTTGTGAGCAGCATCAATTCTATTTAGCTGTCCGCGTGTTTTGGGTGCAGATGACTTTCATTGACACCTGTCATTTGATCCGATTTCGTTTCGTCAACATAACATTGTGCGGAAATACCAACTTTGTACAACTTCTTTGTAACAAACTCATCTGTTGGCTTTGCCGCGACAAGAAAGTTCTTCGGTACATCATCAATTGATTAATAATCAGTCACCCTTTCTTCCCATCTTTGCACCTTCAAGACAACATGTGGACAATGTAGCTTCTCGATCGGTCAGCTTGATGTATGTGGACTTTCATTTTCTTACATTCTGAAATGCTCAGGTCTATGTACGATCTCATTGCTGTGGGTAACACCTTCCAAGAGATGCTCGACAACATCGCCCTCTATCCCGCCGACCGCATGGTGATTTTCCCGCCGAAACCAAACATTCAAAACTCAAATCCTTCAGGCAGAACTCGTTCCCAACCGCACTTTCCGTTACCACGTCGATTCCTACGGCAGGAAGATGCCTCATGCCGAACAGTTGACTTACATGATGAGACTTACAGAGGCAAACACCCCCTGGGAAGCAGGGAATATTGACTTGAAGAATCCTCAAGAGCACTATACTATTTTTATTGACAACGGGCTTGAGAAAAATCAAACA
Source organism: Protostelium mycophagum (assembly GCA_002081555.1). Lineage (NCBI taxonomy): Eukaryota > Evosea > Variosea > Protosteliida > Protosteliaceae > Protostelium > Protostelium mycophagum. Next base: position 5,653 of record MZNV01001882.1, on the reverse strand, counting down.
GTAGGAAGAGATCCTCGAAGATTCTACCTTGGCAGGAAGGTGAGTCGCATCTCTGAAAATCGCGATTTCTGCGAAATGCGAATGATGTTCGCAGATCCGCGATGCGCCGGTGGATCTGATCGAGAAGTACAATGTAAAGAAGAGAGGGTATATTGGGACGACATCCATGGACAGTGAACTCTCCTTGTTAATGGCAAACCAAGGCTTGGTAATTTTCCGGATTTTATTCCAATGAAAATTTATTTTATCTTCGTTAAAAGAAATTTTTTATTTTGGAAAAAAAATAAATATTTTTGAGAAATAAAAATGCTGGTCATCATGACATGTGATATGACAGCAGTAGATTTTATCGTGTAAAAAAATTTGAAAAATGCAGGCCAGACCAGGCACCTTCGCTATGGACCCATTTGCTGGAACTGGGAGTCTACTCCTCACTTGTGCGCACTTCGGCTCCATGGTGATTGGTGGTGACATTGACCAAAGAATGTTCAAGGGTTGGGGTGAGGACTCACAATTTTTTTTTTTGAAAACAATTTTTTTCACGGAATTTAAATTTTATTCGAAAAAATTTATTTCGGCAGATGACGGAAGAAACTTGAAGAGCAACTTCAAGCAATACCAGATAGAGAACAAGTTTGTGGATGTCATTGTGGCCGACAACGCACATTGTCCGTTCAGATCTGTTCCCATCTTAGATCTCATCTTGGCTGATCGTGAGATATTTATATCTCCATTTCTTCGTCTTTCAACAAAAATCGAATTATTTCTTTATAAATATAAAAATTAAAATGATTTCATAAATTGAAGATTGACTCTGTAGCACCATATGGCATCAGGGCGGGCGCCAGAAAAATCGGCAAGAAGCGAAAGACAATCTTGAGAGAGGAGAGAAGAATCGCGGCTTCCCTCCCCCTCGCGTAAGTACCCCCCATCTACAACGCTCCACTTGTTTTGTGAAACGAAAGACAGACGACAAGTGCAGATTTAGAATTGAAGATTTGCAGGAAGAGAAGAAACGACCACATCATCCAATGCATAAACTACTCAGTAGAGGATGTTCTACACGACCTGTTGCAGTTCGCGGCGAGGATGTTGGTTGTTGGAGGAAGACTGGTCTACTGGCTTCCCACGACAGATCAGTACAAGGTCATCTCATCAACATTTTCATGTATCTACTTGTAGATTTTTTCACAAAGGATGGACCAAGTGTTGAAATATTCTAGGAGAGCGATTTGCCTTTACATCCTTGCTTGCGTATAGAGGCCAACAGCGAACAGCCTCTGACCATGAGATGGCGTAGAAGACTCATCACCATGGAGAAGACCAAGGAGTATGTTCCCAGCCTCCACGACAATCTGGCAGTAAGTCCTCTGACAAGATTACAACGATGTAGAAATATTTATTTCGGTCTGCAACGACCTTCTGAATCCTCATTCATTTCATGCAATGATCAATTTTTTCTGAATGATCCAGAAAGAAGAATATGGACAGATCAACTTATCAGAGTCCTCACACGGAAATCTAAAAAACTATTGGCTCAGAATCGGTGACAATGGACTGCCAAAGAAGGAAGGAGAAGGTGAAGAGGACACTCTCGAGGAAGAGGAAGAGATGGAAGGCGAAGCCACAGAATAAATCTCAATTCAAAAGTCTCATCCATTTTTTACATCTATAGAGACTCTCACTGTGAATCTTGGGCGCATGGATTTATTCACAACAGAACGAGATTTGGGAACAAGTTCCCGGAAACGACATTACGCTTTTGGCGGGAATGACCCATTTCGACTTTCCCGCCAAATCTAAGGGTTTGGATTGGGGTTGATCATTCTCTGCTCGGCACAGCCCATAGCACCTTCCACCTCCTTAAAACTGATAACATGTCTAAGAGCATCTTTTTCAAGTTCGAGAGAGAGCACCTCGTGCTCGTCGCCAACAAGGCCGGTCTGGAGGTAGAAGAAAAGGAGAGCGCCAGAAAGATCGCCACAAAGATCGAGGACTTCTGCATGGTCTTGGGAGCCGATCTCGCCATCCAAGAGATGAAGTTGGACGAACTCAAAGAGGTGAACTTGATATGATGTCTCAAAATCAGGTGGTGACGATGTGAAGGTCGCCGCAGAACTCGAGGTTGTTTTAGACAAGAAGACACACAGCACCACAAAGTCAGTCCTCCAAAAATTCATATACAAGGAGGTGGAACCAGCTCCCAGCGATTTTTTCCTCAACGCTACCGACAAGGTCCTCTCTACCTTCTCTGAGGTGGTTGGCAGCAAGAAGGCGAGCCGTGACACTTTGGACGCTGTGACTTGGAATGGAACTCAATCACTCCTCACACGACTCGAGACACCAGCTCTTAAGAAGATTATGGAGTCTCTCGGTCTCGAATGTGAGACTGACTCTAAGAACAAGGTATGTCTAAATCCTACTTACTTTTGTTCTCAACATTTAAAGATCGTTCTTGCCATTGCTAACGGTACCGACGCCTTATCTGAGGGCACAAGCAGACCTAAGATAACCTTCTCAAAGAAGAAGCTTCCTCTTAAGGAGGGAATCACCTACCAGGACGTATTCCAGCACTACTTCCTTGAAGAGGTCGGTGCACAATGCTCATTTGGATTTTCTAGGTGGACCTGTCTGCGATACAAGTGTACACTTTCAACAACAACTGATCTCCTTCCAGCTCGTAGAGTTTGCAGAGGAGAATGATCTAAAGAAGACCGGCACCAAGCCCGAACTCATCAAGCGCATCCTCGCCTTCTTAGACGGTGATGTCGAGAACACCGCCGCCCCCAAGCAAGTCAAAAAGGCTGAAAAAACCTCTGAGGAGAAGGCTGAAAAATCCAAGGAGAAGACAGCGACAAAGGCCGAGAAGTCTAAGGAGAAGGTTTCAGAGAAGACCAAGTCTGGAAAGACTGTCAAGGCATAGAGGACCAAGGTCAGCGGCTTGAAGCCTGCTGAAATGGAGATGATGCTTATAAATTAATATTTGATTCCTGCCACATCTTTGCTGTGATCAAGTCCCATCTATGAGGTTATTGCACAAAAATCACAAGCAATGTGTACACATTCCATTGAGTCTTGATGGTGTTGTGGAGCGTCTTCGCTCATCACACACTGATCTCTTTTATATTTGGGTCCATGAGAGTTGTGATCGTGACCTAAAGTTTCATGGAACTTTTGTTGAGAGGACGTGATCAGACAACATAAATTTAATATAATTCAAACACTTTTTTCTTTGATATTATAACCTGAATACAGGAACGAAGGGTCCGCCAAGACATGTGTCTTTCTGTTGTTCAGCGAGACCCTTGAGTAAGGCGGAGTTAGTCCATCCAATCTATTGTATGTTTGCAGATGTTGCCACTTAATTCAATCTGTGATAAGAGGCAATATCGAATTCATACACGGTAGTAACCGTATATATATCGGTTCTCGGCATTTTGTAATGATAGATCGTGTATTATTATTCGGAAATTTACTTTTATTATGCAGATCTACACCCCAAAGTGAGATACGATCTCCCACCCTGACAAATCTCCCATCAATCTGGTATGAGGAAAGACGAGCGGTAAAGAGTTTCCCGTTGATTCTTGCATTACATTTCGACACAAACAAGAAGACGTGAATGAGAAAGCCAATGGTGACACGATCGATCAAGAAGGCCAAGTCGATGGACGACATAAAGACATTGCGGAAACTCGCTGCACAATGCTATCACCTCAGAGCGGTGATATGCAACAGGAGCACATCTCAAGCATCAGACAGGTGCTGCAGGTGTGGCGTCTCACAGTCCATTATCCAAAAGAGATCCAAAGAAAGCCTTACAAATGATGAAATGGAAAAAGAAACTCTCATCGAAGTAGAACTGAAAGACGGAGAAAAGATGAGCTTGTGCGATCCTTGCAACTGGTTGTATCGACATTGGGCAATGAAACACAATCAAGTGGAGGAAATGCACGGGGGTTTCAACCAACGGCGGTGATAAAAAGTGGTGCTGCTGTTTTCTTCATGTGGAATTTGCCTTCCGATGTTGTTAAAGTGGTATCAGATTCAACTATTCAGAAGTCCTCAAATTTATTGGGATCGATCATCTCCTCTGCTTCGCATTTGCAAAATGTATTGCCAAGAATGCCAGAACACGCCAGAACACACCCATGGCACACAGCACCCCGAAGCACAGAGACAGATGGTTCAATTCGTAGCCAAACATGTCCACCGAACTGTCCCTCTCATGGTACAATGCGGGGGTCAATCTTCTCGTGTTGATGAGGAATAGAGCCTCCATCATCCAGCTGGCGAAGGACGCGCGGGCCATGTAGTACACTATGTTCTTCAGTATTTCATTGCAACTGTTACGTTATGTTGGAAAATATGTTGAGCAATCAATATTCCCACACTTTGCATCTAAAATAATAAATAAAAATAAACTCACAAGAAATGTGGATGTCTTTCAGAGTTGTCATCGTTGGACTGAACCCGCAGATCGCGCATTGAATGCAAGTCAAGACCACAGCCATCAACTGGGCTTTGTTCTGTTGCATCACGATGGATAGAAGGTGCGCCAACCCGCTTACGCAGAAATGCGAAGTGGTGAGCACCGCCAAATACCAGTGAAATTCGGCTCGGGGCATACTGATCGTGTAGTAGAAGATTAAAAAGAAAAACACGGCCACCAGGAATGATGGGAAAGAGGCAATGTTCTTTCCGAAAAAGTATGCCGTTCCACTCATGCCAGCACTGCTCTCGCGCCAAAAGATCACCTGTGTATTGTTATCTCTGAGCTTTGTGGAGGATGTTGTAGATGACAAAGACTTTACCTTTTCGGTACCGAATAATCTGAGTGAGATGACCATCGATGTGATGGAGGCACACAAAACTAACAGAAAGGCTGCTTGTGGAATCTTCATACATCAGAAGAAATCAAATACAAATGGTGAAATAATGATCACCTTGGGAACGTCTACATCGCGGTAGCAAAGTGCCACGATGGTGCCTGATAATATTGCAAGCAATATATCACTATGGATTGTGGTCACTTGGCGCCACTACCTCTCGTCAGAAAATAACTATCTTTAGCTTGTGATGTGTCCGAAGCGCAGTGAAACATTTGATTCACCTGCTGCAGGGATCCTCGCAGAAAGACATAAAATGTCTGTGAGAACACATTTGGCGTGCTCCTCTGCATCGGAGTGATTTTGGTAAACTCAAAGTGAGGAACAACATTTGGCTTGATGTCGTCTTTCTGTGGTCCTGGTCATATTAATCGAAACTAATCTTGTATATTTTGGACATGGAGAAAATGTTTTCAAGGTTAGTTTGAGTTCGTGATGGGTTGACATCATGATGGATAATCACCTGATATCAGATCCAAGAAATGGTCACATGGATTCTGATGGGTTGGGAAGGTGTAACCTTGTCTCTCAAAATGCTCCACGACGTTCTCTCTGTCTCCTTGGTAAATCATCTCCCCCCCCTTCTTCAACAGTAAGATATCATCAAACTGAGTGAAGATATCATATCGAGGCTGATGGATGACAGCTACCACGTTCACTGAAAAGGTTAAGTTATAATCTCAATTGCACGTAAACTCACCCTGCGCCTCCGTCACTTTTTTGAGTACGTGACACAGACCCAGGGACATGGTAGAGTCTAGTCC
>MZNV01001881.1:0-20350 GCA_002081555.1 Protostelium mycophagum | reverse complement strand
TATAATCGACTGTTTCTCAAAATATTGCCATAAAACAAAAGACAGCAAAGAATGTCGCAGCTGCACTGGCAGCGTGGATAGATGACTTACCTGTACATTGTGAGGTGCTACAGACCGACAACGGCAAGGAATTTTTGAATGTCGACGTAAAATCTGTGCTTGAGTCAGTAGGAATTAAACATTACTGGACCTACCTACACACCGCAATCTCAGGGCCAAATTGAGCGCACCGACGGCACACTAAAGCGCCTTCTGTACGCGAACATGACCGCAAAGAACACAAAAAAATGGCTGGACCTGCTGCCACTGTGTGTTGAAAACTATAATAACACACTGCACACGACAATTAAAACGACACCACAGGCACTTCTAAATGCTGATCGCCGAGGTAAATCAGCCGCCGCAAAGAACATCAAGTTGGCCGCCAAAAACGTCCTGGCTAACAACAAACGACTTACCGGCGAGCTGATCCGAGTGGGCGATCATGTCAGGGTCACCATGTTAGCCGCCGATTCCAACATGAGAAAAGCCAAATTGACCGGCATCGGATGGAAAGCCTACCGCACACAATACACGAAGCAGGTCTACACGGTCACTAAGAAGTATCGCGGTGTCTATACTGTAACATCAGGCGAAGAAGTGCTGGCCGTAAAACGCGCTGATTTACAACGTATAGCCATGACAACCAGCGAATCTGCAGTGCCGGTCCCAAATGCGGATTTCTCTGTTCAGAATGACGCTACAACAGAGCCAACAACAGTGTTAGAATCGCCATCAACGCATCATACTTTTGGCGCTGATGTTCGGCGGCCAACGGCTCTAAATAAAAAGCCTCCATCTGGTGGAATTTTAATTGAAAAAATTATCCGGCCGTCACGAGAACGGCGACTTCCAATCAGATTTAGAGATTAAAGCGAAATCTCAAATTTAATCTGAAATTAGCGAAAAATTAGCGAATCTGTTTGTTATTGTTCGTCATCACTGTTCGTGCCTCAACCACACGTACAGGATACACACACTACACAAAGTCTTCAAAAGTACCTTCTATAATGTCAGAACCTGTAAGAGGTAAGTCTTGAATCAACATCATATTGTGGCTGATAATCACAGGTTTATGCACTATCTGCTCCAACGTTGGCGAACTGGTTGAAATTCTGCACCCAGATGACTCTACCAATCCTCCCACATACTCGGTCCCTCCAGGTGTTGTCCACGACACCATATGTAGTGCTTGTGCCGAATACCAGCATACCATCGGTGGAAGCTGCCCTTTTTGCAGCAACGAGCGGTGGACTTTTCAATCTCGTTCTGCTTCTTCACTCATGGACGTCGATCATTATGAGGGCGTTCCTGAAATGTCTGGCTCTCAGCCTTCCTCACCGGCACGCCCAGAAAGATCGGCACGCCCAGAAAGATCGGCACGCCCAAACATCTGCCAGTGGATATGGGAGAGAAGGTCACGCAAGCCATGCATAGGAGAGCCTCAGCCTGGGACAAACGGGCTTTTATACTGTCCTGCTCATCGTGTTTCTGGACCCACGCGTGCCTCCCTAATGGAGCGCCAAGATCGCAACAAAATTATATTAGCTCAGCAGAAGGCCGCCCGCGAAGCTCTCAAATCGCAGAAGAAACAAATGGAAAAGCTTGCTCAGGAGGACATGAAGATCAGAGCCGAAAATGAGAAACTGAATGCCAAGATTGCCCGTATTCAAGCAAATGGTGCCATGTAACCTTAAGTGATCCCGTTAGTCAGAACATCCCCCCAGTTGCCGTCCTTGACACTGTAGGACACCAAAAACGGTGTGACTCGTTTACTTCCTTAAATTTTACCAATGTGCCTCCGTACAGAAGATGGACCACTGGGGCTCTGCTGGAGTACTTATAGAAGGGAAAGAAGAAGACAAAGTGTAGTGTGTGTATTAAAATAAATGGTTGAAATAATGATTACATTTTCACACTTCACACTACTGTTGCGATTTTTGTTGTACACAGTAGTCCGAAAATTCTTTGAAATTACAGTGCTAGCCTGAAATTCACTCTGCCGATATGATTTGTTCACACATATGGCAGTGAATTCATGCTGGCATTCATGTGCAAAAAATGAACACCTGCGCATTATTTATGTGGCGAGTATGCCCACAGTGTCCATGTTGACCAGAAATTAGGACTCACTGGGTTATCAGCATGCCGCGGCTGTCACGGATCCTCAAACTTCGTGCAAGGTACCGCCGCTGTCGCTCTGCGTCCTTGTGATCATGATAATCCTCATACTGTTTGTGGCCAAAATGTACAGTATGCATATAATGTTGATATACAAATTTGGCCGTGTATTTGTACCGGCCATTTGCCTGCACAATTGTGAGCATTGTTACACCTCGCCCGCGGATGGCTGCCCTACCTGCAGCTCTAACCTTATCTAATTTTGTCATTATAATATATAGATAAAAAAATATATGCAGTTTACATCCAGTCATATTCAAGTGCTGGGATTGCTTGTATCTCTGTCTGCAGCTTCACAAGCTCTGCACGGCGCTTCTGTAGCCGCACAATATATGTATTAATTGCCGTCACATTTGAATGCCATTCAGCATAACTTTCTGGTGTCAATGTCTGCGGCAGTGTATGTATATCACGAAACTGTTCAGAGCGCAGTTTGCGCAGAATTTCATCATCTATGTGGCGGATCTCACTCTCAATTGTCATTATATATAGTGTATAATATTTTTACTTTAATTTGAAATTTATATGGGCGTGCAATCAAACTAATAATCCAGCAGATGGTCACAAGATGTGTGCAGGTATGTCAATGAATATGAAACAAAATATTGGGAAGTTGGTTGAAATGCAAACAAAATTAGTAATACAAGCATAAAATTGTGTGCGGTTACATCGCCAGAATCTTGTGCAACCAGTATGCAGACTTAATACCGTGATCCTTCATTATACGCTTGTGCTGTACATCTGCTGCAACCTGCTGTTTTATTTGTGCAACAACTTCAGGCGGCCATATGGGCTTTATCTTTCTGTTATAATTCAAGGTACATATGTAAGTTTTAACCTCTCCTGAGGCTAGTTTTTTTGTCTTTTTGACCTGGCATTGCGCAGTTTCAGTTCTATTATTTTCCATTTTAATATTATATGACCTATAGTATATAAAATCCACAAAAAGAAAGTTGACCTGCTTTCAGTATATATACCTGCTTTCAGTATATACCAGTTCACATAAAACTTTAATTTATAATATTATCACTGAAAATGAGTCAATATAGTTATTTGAACTACAATGAGGGCCGCAATGCTGCTGACTGCTTGTTATCAGCAGATATCAGCATAGTGCCCGGTAAAACACTGATTGTGCGTGATGAGCTTGCAACTAAGTACATAATGTATGATGAATATGTAGAATACCTTGCAGCTTACCCTGGCAACTATTTATGCCACGAAGTTATACTGAGCTGGATGAAACAGCGCCCAAAGTTTGATATGGATGGTGGCTCAGAAGATCTGTTTGAAGAGCTAAAAGATTGTATAGAATGCGCATTTTATGAGGAATATGGTATCAACAATCCTGAAATTGTTATATGTGACAGCTCAGATGCCACTAAGTTCTCTAGGCATATTATAGTTGCAAATTATGCGTTTAGCAACTCGCATGAGGCCGATTGGTTCACCAGAGAATGCCTGATACCCTTATGTAGTGTAGAACTGTGCAAATATGTAGATAAGTGTATAAACAGGTCCACACAATGCTTTCGCACACCAGGCAGCACTAAAAATCAGCGCACAAAACACATTGTATCCCCACATGAACATCAATCAGCATTCATAACTTTGTGCAATGATGTAGAAATGTTGCCTCTGCGTGCACCAGCTGCCACAATTTCTGAAATTACATCTACAGATGTAACCACAGAACATCTTGCAATTATACAGAGCAAAGTTGATGGCAATGTGTTTGTGCAAAACACCAAGCGCTCCTGTGGCAACTGTATTGTGTTTGATAGATTGCGCCCTGCACACTGTGACATATGCCAACGCAGTCATGACCATTCAGCAATGTATGTATGTATATTTCCTGATGCAATCCGCCAATTCTGCTACCGTGACGACCAGAAGCGCTCTGTGCTACTGTGGGAAGCCACTGTGCAAATACCTGCAGTCACCGGCCTGCCACCAATATTTGACTCTAACTGCCAAACAGTGTTTGCTGATTATCGCAGGATACCTGCTACACACGCAGCCATATCTTCCTACATACATGAAACCATCGCATATGTTGTCGACAATGGCAAGTCATTTTGGGTGACAAAGGGCCGCCGCAATGGTGAAGTAGTGTATGAAGTGCATCCTGCTGTCAAAGCAAATACGTTTCCTATGATCTCGTGGCAGATAGGAGACCAGGAACTGATACTTGCTGCTCAACTGATGAAGATTCGAGACCAAATAACGTATGACACCATGGACTTTCTGCCAGGCCTGACAGTTGAGGTGACAGACCGCGTGTTCAATTCATTTGCTGGTTACTTACACAAAGTAAGCATCACACCAGTTGACATGGCCACTATAGCGCCTATTTTATACCACATCAAGGAAGTGTGGGCTGGCGGTAATGACACCATATATGAATACCTGATGAATTTCTTTGCACACCTGGTACAGAAGCCACGTGAGCGCATGGACACCGCCCTGATCGCAAGGAGTCGCCAAGGTGCCGGCAAGAACATTCTGGTGGACTTTATTGGCCAAAAGGTGATTGGCGGTCGCTATTATGCATATATTGATAAGATCGGCGACCTGTTCAAAAAGTTCAATGCACAATTTACAAACAAACTTCTCACATGCTGCGACGAGACGCGCACAACTGACAAGTCACGCGGTGAGATCTCAGACGAACTCAAGGCTATTATAACTCGCAAACAAGTCAATATTGAGCGCAAAGGGGTTGATCCAATAGTGTGTGCAGACTACAATAATTATATATTTTTGAGCAACAAAGACACTCCTCTGCCCATTGAGGCCGATGACCGCAGATTCTTTGCGTTTGATGTATCCGGAATACACTGTGGCGACGAGAAGTATTTTGCTAAATTAGCCGCTGCAATGACTGATGCTGCCGGCGAAGTGTTCTTCCAAGTACTGTGCAGGCGTGATTTGTCTGGTTGGAGCCCTCGTCAGCGACCGGTGACAGCTGCCAGTGTCGACATGAAGCTGGATAACTTGCCTCGACCACATCAGATGATTGTGGAGCTTCTCAGGGGCGAGTTTTGCAGCGACTTGTGGTCTGGCCGCATGGTGAACTCTGCGCTCACTATATCAATGCAGGAGATGTTTACAGTGTACAGTTCATGGTGCACAGTGCAGAATATACCGTGCACATTGACTAAAGACAAATTTACAAAAGATATGAACAGAATACGCCCAGCAACAAGATATCGGTTGGGAAGTGCTCAAGTGCGAGGCTGGCAAGATGTACATATTGATACACTGCGCACTGATATGCGTGCAATGTTGCGTGAACCGACATTAGAATTGTAAGCAACATACTTTTTTTGCACTTGGGCTATGTGTGACACCTTTTTGTTTGCACAGGAAGGGCGTATGCTAGCTGGTATCCACTATAATATTGTTTGTGACATCTGTGACACCTTTGTGACACGTCTGTGACACCTTTTGTGACACCTTTTGTTTACACAGGAAGGGCGCATGTGAGCTAATGTTCATACCTATAACCTTTGTGACATCTGTGACACCTTTTTGTATAAAATCAGATATAAGAAATACCGCCCCACATCATACTTATTATATGCCCAGTGCACCCCCCTTGCCAACTGATAAAATACAGAAATATACAGATTATTGTATGAGTGAATAAAAAAAGGTGTCACACGTGTCACACATGTCACAAACACAACAGCAAGCAGTATTAGACATCCAGCAGCCTTTATACACAAACTAAAACGTGTCACATATGTGAAGAAAGCTGTCACAAAGCTGTCACACATGTCACAAATGATGTACATAGTGACCTTAGCAGCAAACAAGCCTTCCTGTGCAATCTATAACTCGGCTACAGTGCATTGAATCTTGTGTACACATAGCAAGTCGCTGCAAAGATTTTTGCAGCTTAACTATGTGGCACCAGACTGCTTGGTTTCAGCAAACCGCAGACTGTATATGTAGACAGATTGAGATCTTTTGCTATTCTGGCCGTTGGTACACCCAAGCTGCGTCTATGTTGTACTTCTGAACGTAGCTTGTCATCAACTACGGTTTTCTTGCGGCCTGGGATGGCTGGCAGCGATTTCAGAGAACCCAAACTGGCTTGTAGCGCCTGGTTTGTTGATTTCAGGGTGTCGATTTCGGCCATCAGGTCCTTCACTGTGCGCTTTTTTGTGATTTCAGATGTCATCATTATATTATTATAATGATAAATTAATTTATGAAATATCACATCTGCACATATGCACATGCACATTGCCGCCATCTATAACTATACATAATTGCGCCAGAATGCACAAATGCACTGCACATGCACTGCACATGATTTTTGCGTTATATAAGACATAGTACACCATAATGTGCATATAGGGGCCTTTGTACATATGTGCAAAAAACAAAGTGTATGTAGGCAAGATGATGCAAACTGAGCGTTGGCATGCCGTGTACACAGAGCGCACATAGGCCGGCCTAATTGATGGAACATCGCCGCATTGCTTGTGGAGAGCTCACACTTGGATGCATTATACAATTGCACAAGATGTTTGCTGGTAAAACAGGACAGGCTAAACCAAGTGCCTCAAGACATCTTATTGCAAAATTCTGACAATTATTTGCCATGAAGCTAAAGTTATATTCTGCAGCCTGTTGTCTACAAACAAATTCTATTTGTTGTCGGTTCATTGTAGTGGCAGCTATGTGTCTGTATCCAACCAGCAACCGATGCTTTGTCCAGTGGTCTCTTGGCGCAGTCAAGCATTCAAACATATATCTTGCATCTGACTGTGTGAAGTGAAAGATAGTGCCAAGTTCATCTTCTATGAGCAATATTGCCCAATGTGCCAGGCACTTTGTAGCACAATTGGTCTGACCAAACTGCAGCAGTACTATCTGATTTGACATTATATATACCATAGTATACTTACTCCAGTGCCAAATGCATTTGCATTAGGCTAATGCAGTTACATAATCAGGTGTTGTTGTTTCAATATACTTTCGATATGCAATGGCAACATCTTTTGCTTTGTCGCCATAAGTAGCTAATCCAAATGTTTTTGTTCGTTTGTTCTTGTTGACATACCATGTCACAACCCAGGATTTATGAATGTCACTGAAACAAACTCCAGTGGTACCACTATTATTATTTGACTGTCTGGTACGATTTATGTTCTGTTTATTCCGATCTACAACTCTCAGATTAGCTCTTTTATTATTGAGTGGATTATGATCTATATGATCAATAGTCATTTGTGTGGTTGGTGTATAACTAAGCAGATAATTTTGTAGATAGATGCTAGCATTGTTCACATCCAGAACACCACGCACTCTATAAGTACCATTATTATCTTTTACTTTACGCCATAGTACGCCTTGAACAAGATCAATATCAGCTATATCAAACTGAGCTGTAATACCATCAAACAGATCTATCTCAGCAAAATCATTGTACACATATATGACATTTTTTACTGTCTTTTCTTCTATGCACATCATTTGACGCACCTCCTCAGCTTCTTCAAATGTTGAAAATGTTTCACTATATCTAAGATTTTGGAATTTTAACCGCCAACCATGGCACCTGTGTTCAATAACACCACCAATGAACCACTTTCTATCTTTAGGGTATAAGATTGCTGTGGGATTCATTTTTTGGGATTTAACAGTATATTAGTATGTGTTTATATGAAAATCCCATTCTGATATATCCCATTATGTTTCTAGTGCTAAATGCATCTGGAAATCGGCCCCATTTAAATCTAGTGTTTGACCATTACGTGTCCGCACACGTATGGATATGTCTTGTAGATGTACACCAGCAGCAAAAGTGTAGTATTGTTCATAGGAATTGTTGTCTGAATAATATTGTATTTGGCCCGAATCAACATTCAGTGGCACAACAAATGTGCAGCGGTCATTTACTCGACTTGATGACATACCCATGGTCAGATTAGGCATTTCAATATATACAGATAGCGGCAAACCAAGTTGTATACTATTTGTGCCAGTGATTGTAGTGCCCACAACAGTATCTGCATTTGTGAAACCACACTCATACCATGGGCTATTGCTTTGAGAAAATAGTAATTGAAATGCAGCAGTTGCCGAGATGGTGAGAAAGAATGTTGTCATTGAATATGTGCAAGAGTATGCAGCGCCTGAGTCAGCAGCGTTCATTGCAGCTGCAATTGCTATAGGCATTGTTGCACTTGTGTATGCTCCTGGTGGTAAGGCTGCATTAAAGGTGGTACTGCCACGTCTAAACGTAATCTCAGTGTTATTGAAGGGTGCTGAGATGTTGTACACTGTATTTGGCATATTGACTGCAAGCAATTTGACTCTTTTGATCCGGTGTACTGCCTCTGGCAAAACAATTCGAAACGCAGTTGATCCAGAGCTATCTTGCGTTCTGTCACGGCTATCAATTAGCAGGTATTTGTTTGATGACATGTTTATACTATGGGCAAAAAAAAGATAATGTAAATTTATTAGTTCTTGAAAACGCTGATTCTGCCCTGATTTATCTCTAGATGGCGCCAGAAATATCCATACAATGTAAACATATATGCTCCACTTGTAAAAGTGCTGTCTGGTGTGATTCTAAATTGGTCCTTTGTGTCAAAGTGCATGAAGCCCTCACGGACTCCATGAAGAATGCCCATTGCTGGGTCACCAAAGCCCATCCACACAAGCGGGAATGTTTGCATCAGTGTTCCAGGGAACTTTTTTGAGAATTCTACATACCTCACAAAATTGTAGTTGAGGGCTGAGCCACCAATGACATTTTGTCCTGAGCTGTCCAGGAGCTCAATGAGGCCATTAGGCCCAATGCTTTGATAGTTGCGGAAGTTGCCACCTGTGGCCACTTGATTATTAGCCTGAAAGCCTCCAATGAACTGTAAGGCATCTCCACTGTACGCAGACAGGATTTGCTGTGACTGACTACCAGCAGTGTAAGTTGTGGGGTTTTGATGGCGCAAGTTATCAATGAATGGCTTGGACACTATGTTATCACGGTATTTGCTAACTTCAGCGGCCTCATCATATGGACTCAATTGTGACACTTCACCATGCAAGAATAAGTTTGAACATGATAGTGTGCCAGTGCCAGATTCAACTGATGGCCTGCCATACACTCTACACAAGATGTATGAACTAAGTGCAGGCAACCATAAACCGTTCATTTGTTGAAACATATTGCCAGTAAGAGGTACAAAGTATGTTGCACTGCCGTTTGCAGGAATTGTGCCAAGTGGTGCATAGTTACTGTTATAGTTGGCTACAGTACCGATTGATACAAGTTGTTCAGTGGTCAACAGTGCCGAGTTATAGTTTATACAATCACCATAAATAGTTTGTACAAGATCTGAACCAGCATTTGCATAGAATTCAATGCGATCAATCATGAGAGGGATAGGACATATTGAAACACTGTTAGTACCACCAGTCTCAGCCAGCTTAACTTCTAATGTGAGGTCGTGTAAAACACCTCTGAAGTTCTCAATTTTAATGTCTGCAAATGATCCAGAGCTAGAGAACAAATTGCTTGGCACAAGTGTAGCAGGTGACCATTTGACATCCAGCGGAATTTTGATATGTGACAATGCCACCTGTTTAGCATCTTGCACAGTTGTTTTGCCATCAGTATGTTTCACTTCTACTGTAGGGTGAAGTGATTCTCTGGGAGCCACAACCTTAGTGGAGGCAGACTTTGCAACTTGAGCCATCTTACTTGTAGACATTCTTGTTTGTATATTGTAGTAGCTAAAAAAAAGAAATTAATAAATGCTTTATTTTTTCATTAGTACAACTGCACCAAGTAACGCTGCAGCACCAAGTCCTATGCTCAAAGGCATACTCAGAGACTGCCCTACGCTTTTGACAGCGCCTGTACCAGCGTCAACCGTGTGATCTATACTACCTTTGATGCCGTCGAATTCATGGCGCCATAAGTTGCCAATGCCGCTTGTCAGGTCGCGTGCATCTTGATGTACTGTTGTTACCACAGACTTCAATTCATGGCCAACACCTTCTGCAGAATGCTGTATAGTTGGCCAAACCTTTGTTTTCAGAGCATTCCAGCCACTTGTTGCAGCGCCAGACACTGCAGACTTTACTTTATGCCAAGTGTCAGACAACCTTCTGCCAAAATTGTTAAAGAAAGAGCTAAAACCCATTGTGTATATACATCTGGCAACATATCTACCAGCATAAATAATTTATTGTATATATTCGGCAACTGCATTTTCTGTGTTGTTTGGTGTGAGGTCTGTATCTTGTGATCCACCCCTTACATCTTTCCGAATATAGCCTAAAACTGCTTGTAAATTGCATGCAGCATTACGATTCACCAAGCGTACATTTACATATACACCAGGCAAATCCATTGCAGCCTTCACTACATGTCGGATTTTGGCCAGATCAAGCTGCAATTTGGTGTGGTGTTTTATCATCAATAGTGAATGGCAATGTATGGCAGGGTTTGTGTCAGTGCCAACTTCAACTGTGGACTCAACATTGATACTGTCAATGAGGTCACTACAACCATTAGCAACTTTGTACTTTATGTACTTTGTGGCACCTGACATCAGAGCTGTAATGACACCACGAAATTTGCGGCAGAATGGCTCAAATTCTTTACTTGTAGGTTGCACTTGTTGATTTGTGTTGATTGTGAGCAAAAAGTTACTGTAAGTGTTCTGACGTTTAGTCTTCTTTTCCTTTGGTACATTGATATGACAGACCTTGTATCTTTAGTGGTGTGAACATTGTTGCACCATATTCCAGCGCACCTATCCCTGCCATAAAGCTTGCATTCCAAAAAGCTGAACCATTTCTGGCTCCAAGTACAAACTGCATCTCGCGTTTTAATGACTCTAATTCACCACATGTCAGTTGTTCTAGGCGTGTAGAAGTACAATCAAATGCCACCAAATACTTGTTACCGACTTGTGGGTGATAGCGGTATTGCTGACATTCCATAATCAAGGCGCGTTTGGCCAGAGGATCATCCTGTACATGTATAGGCTCTGATTCCTCTATGGGCTCTTCTTCTGCACTGCTCTCTTGAGCACTAGGATCACTGGGAGCTTTTAGGCTTGATAGATCAACACCAGATTCTATTTTGACCTCTTCCATTGTATATATTATGTGCAAAAAAAACGCACAATGTTAATGTTGTAAGCAATTATTTTTTAGGGACTTTCTTCATTGCAGCAGCATATGATTTTTGTTGCGGAGAATTTGGCGCTTTAGCTGATTTACGCTCAACATAAGCAGCCTCAGTAGTATCTTTATAACGCCGCTTGATGGCCCAACTTGGCTTATCCCCAAGCTTATAATTGACCCATTGACCTAATTGTGCCTTTGTGATATCATTCGCTTTCTTTTGGCTGCTTATAGCTACACTAGCAACTTTATTGGTTGTACCATATGCCTCTATTGCCGCTGAAATCGACTTGTAATACATTGGTTCAGTATCATTGGGTGCCCAAGCTTTGACAGGAAAAGTACGGTTCTTTTGCTTTGCGCTTAACTGGTCAATAGCCAGCTGCGTTTTGGCAGCATGCTGTGATTGGTCTGCAATCTGTTTGTCTTTTTGTTCAATGATCTGTTGACCTTCTTGGATCACTGTATTAACAATCTCTCGTGCCTTTGTGCCGCCATATGCAAGGCCTAAGTTAATGCCTTGTTTTGCACCGGCATCAAACGCTTGCTGTATGCTGTCAGATTGTATGTATTTTGAGTAACTAGGTATGCCCTCTGGAAGATCCTGATATGTATATTTGTGACCAAGCTTGACAGCATCTATTATATTGCTGTCATAATAGAACTTGATACTAGTCATTATATACTTTATATTACATTTTATGGCTCATTTTTTATTGTTTGATTGCCTTATACATCGTTTTTGCGGCCTTGATCTTTTGCTGGGCGCCGTTTGTAGACACCTGTGCATCAGCAGCACGGGCAAATATGTCAGTGGGTATGGCCTCTTCAAGTGCAGCCATCTGGGTTCTTATGTAGATATCACCTGCAGCGTATGCCCGAGCTTTTGCCTCGCTCAGAGGTGTACCACACTTCAAAAACTGTTGCAAAGTATTGTTAAACATCTGGACTGAATCATTGCGAATAGACTCAAGCTGGGCTGTGCGGTCAGTGGCTGCAGTTTCAGGATTAGCAATATAAGTAGCAAGCTTAGTGTCACGATATATTTGTCTGAGAAGGCCAGACTCGCTGACGAGTTTATATCCGTCCTCATCATCAATATACTTTTGCAAGTTTGGTGCTGAGCCTGCAAAGTCATTTACAGCAAGCACTAGCTTTCTTGAATTGAAATCATAAGATGACATTGGGTTATATATCTGCAGATATATTTACCTAAAATAATTATTTGGCTACATATTTTGACATTTTTGTGCTGCAAATTGAACATTTACCCTTCTCACGCTTGCGGCCCTGCTTGTCTTTGCAAGTTTCACAATTCAACATCTTTGCCTTTTTGTGGCATTTCACACAGTACGCAGTTGTCATTATGTATATAAAATATAGACAAAATAATTACCTGAATATATTGCTGACACATACTCCCATTATCATACATAATCCAGCAGCCACAATTGGTTTTATGCTAGTGGGTTCTGCTGGTAAAACTAGCCTATGTGTAGGTTCAACTTTTAGTTCAGCTTGTGGTTTAGCTTTTGGTTCAACCTTTGGTACAATTTTCTGCTGTAATTTTGGCTCACACTTGATTGCTACATTATTCTTTGTATATACAGGATGTACAGGTTGTATAGGTTCAACATATACATTGTCTATTTTGTCTATATTATCTATATCATCTATATTGTCTATCCTATCTTCTGTATTGGCTGTAGTTGGTTGTGCACTCATATAACTATTTTCAAATGCTGTCAAATCAATTACATCGGTACTACCAGATGAAATCCAAGTATGGTTTATCATTCTACACTCTATAAATCAGTGCACATAATATGTACAAATTATGCACAAATTACATCAATAAACATTTCAATGTACAATTCCATTTTTTGCAATTCAGCTGAAGTAAAGGCTGATTTAGGTAACTGAGCTTCAGTGAGAATGCGGTCAACAGCCGCTGAGAGGTTGCTTTTATAAGTTGCAAAGTGTACAATGAGCGCAACCAGAGCCTGTGGTGAAGTCTTTTCATATTGTTCAAGAAAGCCCTCTGCATGAGCAGATTGTGCTGGAGGCAGTTTAGCAAGCCCTGTGCGCAAAAATGCCACAAAATTACCAAATTTGGTTTGCAAAAATTGTTGTCTATTCATAAATCTTGGTATTTATCGGCAATTTCGTTGCTTATATGTTTGTGTAACATAATAATTGGCAATAAATAACGAGCACATAAGCTCAAAATAATAATGAACAGTAGAAACATATTGATGTATATATATAAATATGACAAAATCAGTTGGAAATGGTAACCCAGTGCTTATTAACGCAAACGAAATTGTGTATGGAGATGTGACATCAAATGGCACAGTTGCTTCTCAGGTATCAAATGCCAACATGGCTGCATATGGTAACACTGCCATAAGTACTAATGTGGTGTTTGTTTCAGAAGGTAACGGAGCCAATCAAGGTACGACTATCCGCTGGGAGATAGTAGTACAAACTACAGCAGGAAGTTATAGTACTGTCACAAATAGGGCCCAGAATACAGTTGGCCGCCAGTATTCAGTCCGGTGGAGTTATGGCAGCTTGATCACTAACAACAATTTCATAGGTGTGAGAGTTTACCGAATTACAGGTTCAACTCAATTTCTTGCAACACAGGTATATCAAAGTATATCATTTGTAAATATAATATATCAAGACACATGCCCTGCAGACAATGGGAGCAATATGTGGGTCCCATCAATATTTGCAAATGGCATAAAACTGTCAACATATTCAAATGGCCTACAAACACCATCTGTGACAATACAACCAAATGACAGCGGCCCACAGGCATACTTAGTCACCACTATCAATTCAGGCAATGATTTCAGGGTAAATCATAATGTAACAAGGGCCAATAACACTTCAATGTTGTGGACAATTATAAGTATGCTGGCAAGTAATGGCTTTGTAGGCATCAACAACACAGCACCAGCATTCCAGTTAGATGTATCTGGCAATAGTCGCATCAGAAGTAATACAGGGGCAGTACTGACATTAGCTGGAAGTAACACTGCAACTGTGATGTCAATAGCCACTGACGGCACAAATTCAAACTTTGACATTGGGACTGTAACAACAGCGGGCGATCTAACATCTGATTCAGCAGCACGGGATACAATCATAAGAACCACAAACAGTACATCAGCAGTCAGGATAGCCAATGGGGCCAATACAACATCATCAGTGATAGTTGCATCAGGTGCTACAACTGTGAACGGTAATTTGACAGTCTTTCCACCTAATGCTACTGGTGGCATAAACATTGTTGGTCCTCTTGTGAATAGAGGCACTGGTTGTCGATTTACTATGCGATGTTTTCCAGGTTCACTAAGTGCTTATGTCATCAATGCTGCAGACACTAATTCAACAGCTGATGTCACACACATGATCAATAAAGGTAACAATAGCTCATCATACTGGACACCATTATACATGCAAGCTAGCAACGGCTTTGTAGGTATCAACAACACTGCACCTGGATATCAGCTTGATGTAACTGGTGTTGTGTCAGCCAGTGGACTTGTATTACCAACAACAGGTGGCTCTCCAACAACACTGGATTACTATGAAGTCTATACAGTAGGTATTTCAGTGCAAGGTACAACAGCCAGTGACCAGGACCAGAATACAACAATGACCTTGACTCGCATGGGTAAAATTGTTATTGTTGCAATTCCCAATTTTTCAGGCACAAAAAATTCAACCACAGGCACTATCTCACTCAGTTTTCCTACTCGCTTTCTTTCAAGCGGACTCAACACATATACACCAAATGGCACATATTTCTGCAATAATACATTAAGTTATTGGAATGTGTCATCAACATTTATGCGGTTATTCAATGGCACTTATGGTAATTTTGCTGCAGGTTCAGCTGTCAATTTTAATGGGTTTCAAGCGATGTGGACAATTTAAGCTTCTGGGGTAACCCACAGTGACTGTATGATTTCAGAGGACACTCCGCGAGTTTCAAGCAGACCAGATATTACACCCTGGACTGCCTTATTTGTTGTCATTGATTCATACACTTGTCGAGCCGCATAAAGGGCCTGAAGTTGCACATCAATGGTTGAAAATTGAGCATACAATGCACTGCGCTGAGACTCAAGCTCATCAATCTGAACATAAACAGATGCGGAATCGGTCATTATATATAAAGAGTGTAAATTATTTTAATTCATATTTACAAGTAATTAGGCCGGGTAAATGAGCTCCGTGCAACGGAGGAATGGCCGGCCATGCCCAACGGGCATCTGTCCTGGTTTGATACCGTTTTGGCAGACCCAATGCTTGCTACAGTTTACACAGCCCCCACACGTGATTTAACATTATATTACACATTGTAAATTGCGGTAGCAGACTATGACAGTGTCGAATGTGCTGGTCTGCCATTGTATGTGCATTGGCTGTGTAAAAAGTGCTTCGCACAAAGTGTACTATAACGGCATTGAACCAGCACATCGAAATGATTCTGGATGTCTTTCTTCCTTCTTAACGACAGCGAACTCTTCTCTGAAGCTGATTCCAGAAGATGATCGTTCGGCTTTGTTTGCCCTTTTTTTCCGAATTTAATTTTTATTGGAATGAAACCAAGAAAAACCCAAGTTTCGATTTGTTGGCCTCATCCTTCTTTTCACATCGGACTGATCTTAGCCAACAACACAAAAACGTGAGTCCTCATCTCTTCTTTCAAGTGGTCAATTCAATACCAACGTTCACAAATGTTCTCCTCCTCTCTTATTTGAGATAATGAAAAGTTGGTTCTCATATGGGATCTCATGGTTCATATCAGTATCTCATCTTCCATTTAGATGGGTAAAGTACACGGATCTCTGGCTCGTGCCGGTAAAGTCAAGGGACAGACCCCCAAGGTTCAACCCTCTGAGGACAAGAAGAGAGACCCCGTCGGTCGTGCCAAGAAGCGCCAACTGTACAACAAGCGTTTCATCAACGTTGTCCCCGGTATGAAGAAGGGACCCAACTCCCAGAGCAAGGACTAATTTCAGTCACTCTTCGGCCATAAACAAGAGTCTATACAGTACATTATTCATTCTTTAGACATCATCTGTGTCTGTGTCTGCATCCATTTTGTTAGTGAATCCGGACATCCTTTTTCTCGTAAAATCCTCCGTTGTTCCCGTAATTCACACGGTAAGAAAGGCCACTCGCCTGTCCGCGTTCTTCCGTTGAAAATAATTTATCGCTGCGCGGTTCTGCAGGTTCGTCCATCACCCAACCGACGGGAACAGAGATACACAGCGGCTGTGAGATAGCCCATAGACACTCGGTTTTGCGGCAAGGTCTTACTAGCTCTTCCAGGGGATCATTTTTCGCAGAGATCTTCTAAAGGATCGGTCTGGAGGACATAAAAATTGGTGAGTAACATTTCGAATGGCGTTGCTTTGTTTTATCTTTTGTTGCCACCTCTAATATAATCTGAATGGGGATTGAACGAATCTTCGAATTTAGAGACGATCCACAGACAGAGATTTGATTCTACAGAGAATCAATTGTTTTTATATATGATACTTTGTGCTTCAACGATGGGGAAATCTAATCCCCTTTTCAGATCTGCACGGCGATCAAACCGACGAAAATATAATTTAAAGATGGTGTTAACGAACAAGCAAAAGGAGGAGCTGTGAGTTGATATTATCATATCATTTTTCTTCCGCTCATTTTTTCCAGACATAAGGCCATCCTCGACTACCTGAAGACAAATGGACTGAACGAGGCCGCAGATGCCTTTAAAGCAGAAGCGCAGATCGACGAGCTCGATCCTAAGAAGACTGGTCTTTTAGAGAAAAAATGGACCTCGGTCATCCGCCTTCAGAGAAAGGTTTTAGATCTAGAAACTAAAGTCACACAATTACAAGAAGAAGTTGGAAGTAAACCAACGAGGAACAGACCTCCCGGCGAAGAGCTACCACGCCCTCCTGAGACACACACTCTTACGGTAAGAACCGTGAATTCTCACCGTTAAATCGTGTCCTGAAAAAACATCAGGGACATCGTGACGGCATCACATGTGTCAAGTTTCATCCTGTTTTCTCCCTAATGGCTTCTTCATCTTCTGATGCCTCTGTTAAAATTTGGGATTTTGAGTCAGGAGAGCTGGAGAAGACTCTAAAAGGACACACCAACGCAGTACAATGTGTCGACTTTGACCGCCAAGGAAAATTTCTGGGTTTGTGATTTTCACGAGATTTGTGGATTTTCTGATGGTGTACAGCGTCATGCTCTGCTGATCTCACCATCAAAATTTGGGAAATGGAACAGTATGAGTGCGTAAAGACATTACATGGACACGACCATAACATCTCATGTGTCGCCTTCTTACCTTCCGGCGATCACATTGTTTCATGTTCCAGAGATAAGACCATAAAGGTGTGGGAGACTGCCACAGGATATTGCACAAAGACATTAAGAGGTCATGACGAGTGGGTCAGAGCCATCATCGTGAGTGATGATGGTCTCACTCTGGCCTCATGCGGGCACGACAAGGTGACTCTTGAAATTTCATGGAATTTTTCTGTGGCTGAAATCGTTGTAGACGGTGAGATTGTGGGACTTGGCGAAGGGGGAATGCATACACGTGATGAGAGAACATTCACACAACATAGAGTGTCTCGCTTTTTCACCCGCGACGCTGTCATCATACGAAGCACCAGACGTGAGTCTACTACCAGAAAATTCGCTGAAAACTCAACTCATCGAAATTTCAGGGAAAGAGCTATAAAGGAAAGGCCGGAGTTTCAGGAAATTTCCTCGCTTCTGGGTCACGTGACAAGACCATCAAAATATGGAACACAGCCACCGGAGAATGCATCAGCACACTCGTAAGACATCTCACACGACGTCATGGTCTCAAAATATTGAGACTGAGTGTTGTAGATCGGACACGATAATTGGGTACAAGGAGTGACTTGGCATCCCACCGGCAAATACTTGATTTCAGTGTCAGACGACAAGAGCGTAAAGATTTGGGACCTACTGCAAGGAAGAGCCATCAAGACGATCAATGATGCACATTCCCATTTTATCCAATGCGTCGATTACAATGCGAGGAACCCCACCATGGTGACTGGAAGTGTAGACTATACGATAAAGATTTGGGCGTGCCGGTAAAGAGAGTAATAGCACTTGGAGGAGATGTCTGCAATCTCGATCCGCCAGGAGCACTATATCTCTCTTTTTGGCATCTCGAGATATAAATACTCTTTTTACATGTTTTTTATGTTTAAAGAGGCTGCGCTGTGGGTGTGTTGTCAGTTGGAGAGACGTTGATCTGTGAGATGGTCTTTGGAAATTATCCTCAGGAGGCCATACCACTGCCGCTGTTTTGTTGTGGTGTGATTTCTTTGCGTTTTGCTCGTTTGAATGTCTTTGATTTTTGAAGTGAATTCTGGCCAAGGAACAGCAAAATTATTTATATTGCTGAAACATATCTGATAAGAGCTGAAGATAATGTGATAATTCTATGAAAAACTGTATATTGAGGTATAAAATGATATGATTTGGGGAGGATTAAATACAACTGGAATTTTGGCTTAATATTTAGTGTGTGTGAATTTTCTGAAATGTGGACCACATTTAAAAACTCTTAAAATGAGCAGATATAATTATTATTTGATTCCTATATGGTAATTATGTTCATGTTTTTTATGTTTAAAGAGGCTGCGCTGTGGGTGTGTTGTCAGTTGGAGAGACGTTGATCTGTGAGATGGTCTTTGGAAATTATCCTCAGGAGGCCATACCACTGCCGCTGTTTTGTTGTGGTGTGATTTCTTTGCGTTTTGCTCGTTTGAATGTCTTTGATTTTTGAAGTGAATTCTGGCCAAGGAACAGCAAAATTATTTATATTGCTGAAACATATCTGATAAGAGCTGAAGATAATGTGATAATTCTATGAAAAACTGTATATTGAGGTATAAAATGATATGATTTGGGGAGGATTAAATACAACTGGAATTTTGGCTTAATATTTAGTGTGTGTGAATTTTCTGAAATGTGGACCACATTTAAAAACTCTTAAAATGAGCAGATATAATTATTATTTGATTCCTATATGGTAATTATGTTTTATTAAAGAAGTGAGCATTTCTCTAAATCTGCAGTCTATAACACGCCAATTCTATTCTGAATAAATACTTAAAGTCTTCCAACAATTATAAAGTCTTAGTGGATTTTTCTTCATCTTTATTCTCTATATCATTTTCATCATTAAGTATTGTCCTTTTCTTATAATTAGCGGCAATGTCAAGTCCTTCATCATTCAAGAGGATCCTGCTCTGCCCTCTATTCTTTGTGATGATTGTATTGCAAATTTAGCTATAGCTAATAATTGTACCCATTGTATGCAAATTCAGCTGTGGCTAATAGTTGTACCCAATCATCTTGAGCATAAGAACAGGATGCAAATTCAGCTGTAGCTAATAGTTGTACCCAATCATCTTGAGCATAAGAACAGAACACATGTAAGTATTGGTTTATTACAGAGTTCACTTGTTCTGTTTGATCATTGGTTTCTGAGTGATATGCCATTGACATATTATGTGTGATGTTCAACTGACTACACAAATGCAAATTCAGCTGTGGCTAATAGTTGTATCCAATCATCTTGAGCATAAGAACAGAACACACGTAAGTATTGGTTTATTACGGAGTTCTAATAGTTGTACCCAATCATCTTGAGCATAAGAACAGAACACACGTAAGTATTGGTTTATTACGAAGTTCACTCGCTCTGTTTGACCATCAGTTCCTGGGTGATATGCCGTTGACATCTTGTGTGTGATGTTCAACTGACTACACAAGCTTTTCCAGAATTCTGAGTCAAATTTTGTGAAACAGTCCACAACCACAAAGATACCATCAAAGTCTTCACATGTTGGTAATTCCGTGATGAAATCCATTGTGATAGATTCCCACC
>MZNV01001880.1:0-10218 GCA_002081555.1 Protostelium mycophagum | reverse complement strand
AGTTTGCGGTGAAATTACTGCTCTATATGCTGATGGTGCCATTGCTGGTCCTCCATTGATGGCCGAATTGTAGAAAACACTTCCGGTCACTGCGTTGTTAGGCCCCGTGTATAAATACGTAGTTCCATTAATGGCTACATTGTTGTAGAATGCACTGTAGTCGACCAAAATAATTACGCAACTATTTATACTATTTATTTTCAATTGGAAAAAATGCTGAGTAACATCAGACATATGGAAGACAAATGACTCACCAATTTGAAACTTTGTCAATTGTTGGAGATTCCAGAAAAATTGCTCTACCATTGAGAGACGTCGTGTTAACAATTGATCAAGGTCCGGAAGAGGAAGAATAGATGCCTCCTCCGCAGGAGCTGGTTGTATTAAAGATAGAGATCCCATTGAGATATGCAGGAAATCCAACTCTCAGGTGCTCATTCTGAAAGTGATCTCATTGTTCATTGTATCATCATAGCAAACATAACCTAAGGTAGTCATAATTTTAAATTTTGGAGCTGACAGTTAGACACAGACACTGGCTCAAACTGTTGTTTGAACGCAGTTCAGAGTTGGACAAGGATACTGTTTGTGATGGCACAGAATTGAACAAACCCTGGGCAATATAGGATGAATTACTAATTTGAACATCAATTTTGCTCATTTTCTCAAATAATTCGAAGTCGCACAAATCAGCATCTGTGGTCTAATGGTATGATGCGTGCCTTCCAAGCACGCGAACCGGGTTCAATTCCCGGCAGATGCACAATTTTGCATGTTTCTCACAAACACCATGAACTTCTATCGCACTAAAAATGTCTTCAATTTTTGGATAAATCTGAGACTTTTGGAGTGTTCGATTTCAGAGATGATTGTTTCTATTGTCTTTACTTCTCATGAATTTATTAGAAATAGTGTTTTCTCAGATGATCATCACAATCACCAACAGTAAAGTCGAGATTATGCCAGGCAAAATATTCCTCATCCCACTATTGGTGTCATCTGGCTTATTTTCTGAAGATGATTGGGGCACCATCCCACTATTGGTCTCATTGGTAGCGTCATGTGTGAATGAGTGGGTGTCTGAAGATGATTGGGGCACAGTCATTAGAACATAACTGGTCCAAGTGCCATACTGAGCTGGTATGATTTTTGTCACCCTGATACCGCCCTCTACTGTCTGACATGTGTCATCTGTCTTCCAATTGTCTTGGTCCTGGGGCTTGTATGCACAGACCCATTTGTATCCGAGCTTGGGGATCAAGCGATTGAAGTGAATGGTGAAAATTCCTGTAAAGCTGGACTTTGCTGAAGCATAGAGAGAGAAGACAGTCCCTTGTGGGGGTGACCCTGCGGTCCTTTGGACATCAAAAGGCCATCGAACGAGTGCTACCGACTTGCAGACATTACTTTCGGACTGGATGGTAAGTCCAAAGTCTTCTGCGTCCACCTTCAACTCATCTGTGATCTGGGTCAATACAGGAAAATTGAAAGATAACCAGATTGCGACAACACTTGGCAGCCAAATATCTTATGGCTTTGCCTTTTTGCATATCGTATTGTCACAAAGATATTGAAAAGGATATGACTCACTCTCGAATGTCAATGTTGACAGTATGGAGGGCCCATTTGTCAGAACGTAACTCTTGATATCTCCCTGGCACACCTTATTCTGAATGCTCATTTTGGCCAATCTGTTGACGACATCAAGAACGGATTTTCCGTCCGCATCCCCAGTCTTGTTTGACATCATTCCACCGCTCATGGCGCTCTTCATCACCTCCAACACGGACATCATGGACGCATCATCCAGATTCTCTTCGTCCTTCATCAAAAGTTCCGCATTCCGTAATGCGTTCTGGATGATGTTGATGTCTCTCTTCTGAGGCACAGTGATGTTGGCGATCTGATTCAGCTTTTTCACTAGATAAGCTACGCCTTCTATGTCATAGTGTTGGCCATAATGACCCTCCACCTCTTTGTAGATGGCATCGACCATCTCCATGACAACCGTTGTGTTTAAGATATCCTTGTTGTAGATCACCGTCTGAACTGCGGAAGTCATGCCACTCATGTAGTTATTTTCTCGCGCGAATGTGATCATCCGCTGGAAGTCCTCCTGTGGGTCACCGCCGTATTGCCAGATCCTGTTCAGAGGTGTGTAATAGTTGTAACCATAGTAACCGTACTGCGTGTCCGTTGCTTTGAGAGATATCTGGGCTCTGCTACCCCTCAATGGTGGCAAATAAAAGGCGTCTCGGATTCTATTGATACCGCCATCAACACCACTGCTGTACCAACAGGAAAGGTAGACTGTCTCGTTGTAGTCCACATCGGTTACGTAAAAAGACCACTTTGTTGTGGCCCCGGTGTTTGTTAAATATTGGTACCAACCAATAGTGAACAGACTCTGCAGAGGGTTGCTGACATCCCAGGGAGAGACATCTCTGATATGGCCAGCAACAAGTTTGATACTTTGCACGACTGTACTGCCCTCCCCTATCACTATTCCATCGGCATTGAAGGCTCTCAACGTCATCTCATAATAACTCCCGTATAAAGTCTTGGGGGGTATGACAAGTGTCAAGTTGGTGTTTGTTGACGCGTTGTAGTATCCAGGAGTGGAATACCAGCGGTAAGTAGTCGTATGGGAGGCGTTTGGGGCAAATGCAATGAATCTCAGCTCTCGAGACGGCTCGAAGAATCTACCGATGATATTTGTAGTTATGATGATTGGTTGTGGAAATCCAGATATGATAAATTCCTCATTCTGAATTACGTTGTAAGGGCAGTCTGTGGTCAATACCGCCCTGTGGGATGTCATTCAGATACCAGACACCACAAATATCAACACAGCTGCATCTGAAACCGTATTTACATGTCAAAGTGGTGAGATTTTGCACTCACTTGTACACCCCAGGGGGTAGGCGTGGAACTGTCGGAGCCCCATATTTGCTGAACCCCACACCCATAATACTTCTCACGGCCACGCCCTCAGTGTTCACAAAACTGATATTATAGCCGTCACATAACAGCCTGTCATTCTTGTACTGTGGCGAAGCGTACATCACAAAAGGGCTGTATATCTTCTGATACACTGGGGAGTTGACTTGGCTCGAATCATGGTCGCTAGACGTCTGTGCGTTAAGGTTCATGTGTAGTATGCGGGACTGGATGGTGTGTCTCATCAAAGAGTCGTCCACTCCATATATGTCACATTTTCCCACGAGAGTGTATGTGTCGATCTCCCTTATGGGAACATATCCGCCATAAGATAAACCCTCGGTCCAGTTCTTGACCAGTTCTCCACGAGAATTTGTGACCGTGAAATTCACAAGACAGTTACTGAACTTGTTGAAAACGTTGGTTGGTAATGTATACTTCGAAACCACTCGAGCTTCTTCGCCTACATAATCTGATGCGAAGAATATTTGGGGTGTGAATGGGGTGACTACATAAGTGGTATTATGTAACTGAGAGAGATCCCAGCCTTTCTTATTGGTGTATGCTTCAATTCTGTAGTTGCCTGGCACATATCAGAAAGGAGACAGAAATGACGTCAACACTCACCGTAATGTTTGGGGTAAAAGTATTTATTTCTAGGGTCAATTGGGATGCGCATGCCATATGTATCCACAAGAATTAATTTTGTAGATGTTATCCATTGCATCGGATCATATATATGAATGAGACAGTCTAAATCCAGACCACCAAGATAACCTGCGTGAGTCATTACAACGTTGTAGACGCCATGGATGTTTGATGAATGCTGGACTCACCGGTCTGACCAAAAATACAAGTGGTGTCGTTGAGAAGCCTGGGAGCATAGGGAATCACGTTATATCTAACATCTGACAAGTTGTACAGCCATACGCCGGTACAAGGTGTGTCCCACGATGTGGTATAGTCCCCTATGGAAAGCTCATCTTCCAAATTGGTGACGTCACTTGTCAGTTTGTTTACAGAGAATATCGTTTTGTTGTGGTAGAAGATGGTCAGGGTAATGGGACACTTCTCCACCAGATTGCTGTCTATCCCACCAAGCTTGACTTGGTTGACCTGGCCAATGTACAGCGTATTCAGACCTGAGCGTGTGAATTTATTTTCTGAAGATAAAACGGGGGATCTACAACTGACCTTCATACAAGGGAATTATGGGTTTGACTTGGAACAAGAAGTCATCAAAGGTGTAGTTGCAGGCAGATGTAGCCTTGATGACGTATGTGCCAGGGTTGTCTGTGAAGTTTCTCATATGTTCTGAGATGTCATTGGAAAACGCCTCGAACTTTCCGACCAGTATGACGTCAGTGGTGGTAGCATTGTAGATGGTCATCTCCAGCGGACATTCTTTGTAATCCAGCTTTCTCCAAGAGTTGTCGATCAGTTTAAAACCTACAATTGTCAGAATAGCACAATTTTGACACCTATACAGTGACACAACTTGATTTCAAATCTGTTGAAAAACTCACGTCTATCATATAAACTGGTGCCATATCTCTCAATGGATATGGTAGTGGCTGGTATGGTAACTGTCCAATTCCCTTGACAGATATAGAAACACTCCAAGGGACAGTCCCACACCATCTTGTACACCCCAACGTTCTGCTCTGGGATTGCTACAATGGTGTAGTTTCTCACAACCGTCACGTTCTTCAGAACATTATCTTGGTCATATAAATTGAATATAGTCTGGCAGTTGTCAGTCGGCCGGGGGATCAAGTGGATCAATATCGGGCCATCTGCCCTGACGATTGACTGAACCACATTAATTCTCCAGAAGACCGAGAAGTTGTATGGCTGAGAAGCGATATCACAGTTGGAAGAGGTGAACGTGAGGGTGTAGTTACCCCCTGTGTTGAAATCCTTCATTGTTTTCTCGAATGTGCGTCTGATAACGTATGATGTGCTGAAAGAGGCTGATGGTCTCTGGTGATTACGGAAGTTGGCCTGATGATGTCAGAACATGTCATGTATATCACACGAATCTCTGCCGTGATATGTCGCAACTCTGCCCCATGACGCTGTGGTCCAGAGCGCCACAAACAATAAGATGTTCTTGTATATTTATAAATTATCAATATATATTATATTGGAAATGAACAGTTGTAAAACTGACCGTAATATTACAGGGTTTGGTGGGGGCCTCGTCCAGAACAAGTTTCAGACTCGTGGATTCTCCAGCATAGATGACACCACCATAATCATAATCAAAACCTGCCGAGACATAGTAGCTTTGGTTCATCTACATCGATCAATATCATTCAATTACGCATGAAATATGTCCCGAGGTTTTTGTTGCAGCTCTGCTGCGACCCAGCAATGCCCTGATAAACCCAAGCTACGCTGTTGTGTCTCGTATCACGCTGTGGCACAAAGCACCACAATCAAAATGACCACGATACTCAAAGGATATAATCAGTGTGACAGAATCGTGATTTTGGGTTGCACTCACATCACTATTTTTCACATTAAATTGGATACTCTGTGGGAGCGTTCTATAACAATCAGGTGCACCGTATATGTCCACCCGACTCCATCCGTGAGGGGCAAAAGAGGAAGTCTTAAATTTGACCGAGCTGGTGCCATTGTACTTGATCGAGTAGAATAATTTTGGTGCAGTTCCAGTAGAGGGAAAGGTGACGTTGACGGTGAGGGGGCAGCGATACCAGTCGACCGTACCATTGGTTGTGATGTCTAACGTCACCATCTCATTTTTCTGGAAAGAGGTCCCGTTCAGTTTTGCATCATAAGAGGGGTGGATGTATCCAGCAGACACTATAGACGTGTCAATCAAACATAGCCTGAATGAGAAGACGAGGTCTACCGCGTGCAATGAGCAATAAGAGGACGAGCGATGACATTCTGATTGATGAATGGCTCCCTTCCATCTTTGGTTTGTATGATGCGCTTGGAATCCCTGTGAGCAAAAAAAGTCGGATGGTCTAAAAAAATTTCCACTTTTGCGCGGGGTTATATCACAAAGAAACTGCTCCTAGATGTTACTCCACTTGTAAGATTTTCGAAATGAAAAATAAATTCGAAAAGATGGTATCAGTTTGGGGCTCGCCCATCCGTCAGCCAGAAATACTTCGGAATTTTGACAGTCCAAACTCGACCTAGGATAATATTAATGTATTATCTCCAACTTCCAAAATCACAGGGTCCCCTCCTCGTGCTCAGTGAAGGAGCTCATGACGGCAATACTCTGAGAAATCTTTTTTTCTCAAGTACTTTTCTTTTCATTTTAAATTTTAAATTGTGGACTTTTTGCCTCAAAACCATTTTACAACGAGACGAAATATTCCTCATATCATTGTTCGCGAGAATGACCGTCTTTCGTTTCGATGATGAAAACGTACAGGAGAATGATCCTGTATTCAATGACGCTAGATCATTCAACAAAGAGATACCCCTTGTGATCGATATGGGTGGATTTCAAACTAGAGCTGGCTGGTCTGGAGAGGAAAAACCAAGACGTGAGTGTGATAATGTCTCGTCGTTTGATTCTTAGACATCAAATGTGAGGTGAAAAACCTATTCAAGTACACAGTGATCTTCCCTTCCCTGGTAGGCCGTGGTAAAGATGGAAAAGACGCCTTTATGGTTGTCGGAAATGATCTTAAGAAGGCGGATATCAATCGCCTTGGCGCCAAATCACCATTTGAAGAGAATGTGGTCTATCATTTCGATTTACAGGAGGGAGTGCTGGATCATATCTTTTCCAGATTAGGAATAGAAGAGAATCACATCAATCATCCGGTATGCATAAATGAACCCTTATGTAATCCTGGGTATTGCAGAAAGAGTGAGTCCACCACTTTGATATGTACCCCTTAGTCCATTCATCTTTCTGATCTCCTCCAAAGAAGATTGACCCAGCACACATCATCGATATAAAGATGTTCAGCTTCGCTGTAGAAAATGTAAAACTATTTGTGTTATTGTTGTTTTTTTGTGATTATTGTGTACAAGAAGATATCAAGTTGAAATCCTGTTGTGAGGATCTGTAAATCAACAGAGAGGATTTTTCAACATTTTCAGGAATAAATAATATTACAAATACGGTGCTGCAGACTTATATTTAGGATTTTACTGAAAGTTCACAGATACTTCCGAATTATTATTTGAATGTTACGGGGTCCCCTCTATATGTTATGGTGTGGACAGTCTTTTTAGTTATTACGCCAATTGTCTGTCTACAACGAAGGGTGCTAACCCAGAGGGACTCGTAATATCTTCTGGATTCTCCAGCACACACGTCATTCCTGTTCTGGAGAACGGGGTGTCTTTTGACAGGTCGAAGCGTTTGGATATAGGTGTGTACATCCCTCATATATGATATCAACGCCAAGTCTGTGGTTGCTACAGCTCACATGTTGCGTGAGGTGCTCTGCACATCTACACAGTCCATTATTTCATGCCATCCTCCAACATGTGATGACGTCGTCACTGAATGTCGACAGCCGGTTATCATTGTACAGATTATGCTCAGAAATTAATGCAGATAAAGTATCCGATTCACAGGGCCAGTATTACAACAGAGAGGGCACAGTTCATGAAGGAAAGACACACTTATGTTGCGGATAATTACGGCGAACATCTGAATTTATTTTCCGGTCTTCCCAGGGAGGACAATATGGAAGGTAAATCTACAACGAGTGAAATTTTATTGTTGTGATCTTTTGAATGAAATGCTGTAGTCACTGCGAAAATCAGTATGGAACCGAAGAATTATTCGAATTAATTAATTTTAAAAAATAAAAATATGAATGACAGTTGTAGAAGAGGATAATGTGGAATTAGGCAAGGCCCGTATTATTCAATTACCATTTGTGGCAGCCCAGACAGTGGTACTCACGGAAGAAGAGAAGAAAAGAAAACACGACCAGAGAGTTTCACAAGGAATAAGACTGAAGGAATTCGGTGAGTTTTCTCGGAAATTTCTGGTGACATCTCTTCAAAGTGGATGAAATTTCGGGGAAAATAAAGTGAAATTTCGGGGAATAATAATCAAACGTGCAGGTGAAAGGAAGAGAAAGGAGAAACAGGAAGAGAAAGAGGCTCAACTGTCAAATCTTAAAGACATCCTCGAGTCACGTGACAACACCGAACAATTCGAGGTCAGATTTCTTCGACGATGGCCATCGTCTACAACGGCTCAATTATTCAGGCCGCATTGGCGGAGGTAGAGGTGGACTCGGAGCAAGCATTGATCAAACAAATCGACAAGTTGACCGCCGAATTATCCAAGAAAGACGAAGACGAGGGTGAGAAAAAAGTCCGAAAGCAAAACGATATGGACAAAAAGTTCAAGGAAAATCCTGCGGAGTTGATCAAAGATCTGAAGGACAGAAAGAGGGTGAGAAATCTCGTGGAAAATTCGGTGATTTTCAGAAAAAGAATGGAAAATTCTGCAGCGGAGCTGCGGGGAAGCATGTCTCAGCATCTGTAAAAAGACAATAGATTTGCAGTGCCTAGTTTATAATGCGATTTGATGTTTTTGCGGCAGAGCTGCAAGCTCAATACGGGCATGTTAACATCAGGGCTGTAAGACAGCACAAAGACTACTGCAGCAGAGCTGCAAATTTCTTCCCATTTTTCGGCTTTAATACTGCAGCAGCATGGCGCAACATGAATGTGCGGCTTTGCCGCAATACAGATGTAATTTAAAATAAATATTGGCGCACTGTACAAATAGATCTTTTTTGTTAAATTTGCAAAAGGTATTACTTGGAGAGAGAATTTCCAGAAAAATATTAAATTCCGAATTTTCAGAGAAACATCTCGTGACTGGTTGTAGATGCTGCAAGAGTCCATAGAGAAGAAGAATAGACAGAAGTCACAAAGCGCAGGAGGGAGGAACACCTTGGCAAAGAAGAAGAGGATGAGGGCAGTTGCCTCCATCGCTTTCGATCAGGCAGATCATGACAATGATGATTTCGGCATGAATGATGAAGACTGGAACGTCTATCTACAAGCCGTAAGTTGGTGAAATTTCGAACAAGGAGATTGTCGACAAGGAGATTGTCGACAAAAATAATGGTTTTGCCGGCAAAAGCCCAAAAAGACTTAGTACAATTATAATGAAACAAAATTAGATGAGTTTTCCGATATATTTCAGGGAAGCGCGCCACATCCAGAAGATGAGGAAGAGGCTGCAGAGCTCATGCAAATCGAGTCACTCCTCGCCAAATATGAGAAGAAAGCGGACCCGTCAGCATCGAATCCCTACACCCAACAAGAGCAGGATCACCAACTCTTTATGGCCGTGGAGAGGATCAGGGTGCCCGAGATCATGTTCCAACCCTCCATCATCGGAAATGATGTGATGGGCCTTCCAGAAATTCTGAATCACACACTGCAATCCTTCACGAGAGATCAGAGGATGACCATGTGCAAGGTGAGAAAAATACGATTACGGCAAGCTTTGTGCGCGCTTGATGTTGCCAACGTATTCTGTGTGCACTATTTTTGACCCCAATGCTGCTCGTTTTGGCATCTACAACCTGACATTTTTCAGAGAATTTACGTGACGGGAGGCAACACTCGCTTTCCCAATTTTTTGAAACGTATCGAAGCCGAGGTCCGCCAACTACAACCCGCCAATTCCGACATAAAGGTCATCGGAGCACGTGACCCCAGTGTAGATGCATGGAGGGGCGCCAGTCTCTACACACAACACAACCCTTACAAACTGAAAGTCCATGTTGATGAGAAGAGCCCTTGGATCAGCAGAAAGATGTATCAGGTGAGATGTCATGATTCGATGTCATATTTTGTGACAACATGTCAGCGTCATGTTAAGACACAAATCTCCACAATCTCATCTCTTTATCTGACAAAAATACTAGGAAATGGGACCGGGGTACATCAAGGAGCATCTTCTATCGAACCAATACCTGCCGATGCCCTAAGAATAAACACTTCAAGCGATGATTTTTCCAATTAATTTCTTCGTTTCGCTCCTCCACGTGAGACCTCACCCAGCACTGCGTCGTTACGTTTTTTCTTCACACTTGACGAGCTTTCTTTGTGATGGTCATCATGTGAGACTATACCTCAGTGTCACATTTGCCCACTGCTCACTTTGCACAGGATGAACATCATACTCCTTGTACATTCATAGCAAAGGACCTATACCATGCTCAACGACATCAACTATCAAGCAAGTACATTGATAAAAAACTTGAAGCCTCAGCAATCAAGACAAAGACTGAAAGT
>MZNV01001879.1:0-13656 GCA_002081555.1 Protostelium mycophagum | reverse complement strand
GTGGTCATCTTGTGCCCACAGCGGGGTGGGTGTATATCCCCAGTAACCTCTGGGCAAGTTCAAGTCATCGTGTTAAGAATTTCCATTTCTTCTTAGACTATTATTAGTAATACAGTGACTTGTTTTTATTTCTCAAAAGAGGAGAATTGTGGTGAATGCGAATCAAAGAGGAAGAGATTGAAAATTTGATCTGTCATGCTCTCCATTCCCTCCCAGCCCTTCGGTATGTACAATGTCGTCGCTAAGGCCCTTCGAGTCATATTCTTCTCGCGAAGCCACACCATCCAATTTACAGACAGTTTATCAAGAGCGAGGTGTGTTAGATAGACAGAGCTCATTGTGACATCTTGAGGTATGATCCAATTGGATAAATCGCCTTGTGTGTCAGATTGCTTCTTCGAAAGAAGAGACCTACCAACTTCGAAGTGACACAACTGTGATAATCCGGCTTCCTCGGCTGCAGCTCTGCATTCTCTCACATTCTTTTCTGAATTATCCACGCCTATGGAAGGGATTCCTTTTCTCGCCATGAAGAGGACTACTCTCCCATCTCCACAACTTTGTAAATCAGACTGGAATGAGAAGAGCGCCAAATGAGTGTTCGGCCCATCACCTCATCTCACCCTAGATCACAGAATCTGCCCGTGCCAATCAAGTCGGCATCACTAAAGAGTTTATGCAAGGCCTCTAAAACACTTCT
Organism: Protostelium mycophagum; assembly: GCA_002081555.1. Taxonomy (NCBI): domain Eukaryota; phylum Evosea; class Variosea; order Protosteliida; family Protosteliaceae; genus Protostelium; species Protostelium mycophagum. The sequence continues at coordinate 12,956 of MZNV01001879.1, read as the reverse complement.
TGGAGAATAAGTAAGGTTAATTGGTGCCTCTAAGAGCTCTTCCTCTGCATAGGGAAAATGATGTTCATCATCTGATTCCATCTTATCTTTGTTTTTTATTTCCCGAAAATTTCTGCAAAAAGGGAATTTATTAATTAATTTTTGTTACACAAATGGCGATTTGACATTGCTATTAAATTACACTCAAAACACTTGCTTTGAACGACGAATTCAGGCAGTTGAAGTGGACATCAGTTTGATAATCCGTGTCTGCAGGTAATATAATAACCTATTTAATAATTTAATGTGATGGTATTTTAATAAATAATTATTATCCACTGTTTTTGCCTGTTATTCAATGTTGTTAGAGGTTAACTTCAATAGATCAACTTGATGAATGCGTTTGATGAAAATTCGTGATTCGTGTTTTTTTTTCGAAAAAGGGTTTAGGGTTTAGGACACGGACAGTTCGTTTCCAGCGCTTGCTGATCAGCAGCATGTTCAAGAAGAAGGAAAAGAAAGATAAAAAGGATAAGGTAGATAAACCTGAGAAAGACGACAAGAAGAGCAAGAAGGACGCGCGAAAAACACTTTCAGATGTGAAACCTATCGATGCCCCTCCCGTTTTTGGGGCAAACTTAGAGGTGATTGTTGTCTGACTTCATCTTTGCTGAGTGATGAAGATTCTTCTGGAGAGCCAAGGGACGAATATACCATTTATAGTTGTTGATTGCGGGACGTTCATCGATAAGATTGGTGTGGGATTGTTTTTGGGCTAACATTGAATATTTTAGGGATTAATGAAGAAGGCATTTTCAGAGTGGCGGCAAGTTTCGGAGAACAGCAACAGTTCAAGGCTATGTATGCTAACGGTGAGATCGAGATTCAGATTAGATGATGACTGTGGGCAGATTATAAAGTGAGGATCAATTTTGAGCAGCTGAAAGCAAACCCACACACAGTCGCTGGACTGATGAAACAATATATTCGTGAATTACCACAGCCACTTGTGCTGTATAGATATTACACTACCTTTATCAACTCTTTCAAAGGTGAACACTTGAGATCTTCCCCAAGTCTAAGACTTTGTACAGACATACAAGAACACAAAGCCAAGATAAAAGCGATGAATCAAGTCGTACATGAGCTACCCGCTGCAAATAGAGAACTACTCATTTATCTGTTTAAATTACTCCACCGCGTCTCAACAAAATCTCAGGTCAACAAGATGACCAGTCTTAACTTAGGAACCTGTTGGGCTCCAAATGTGAGTTTAAATAATTAAAAACTATACATTTAAAATGAATTCAACAAATAGAAATAAATGGGGAATTTAGTATTAAAATAAAGGGGGTCTGATGAGGGCAGATATTACGTACTCAAGATATGGAGGCATCATTACATGATTCTGATGAGGCAGCACGACTGATCGCCTTCTTGATTGATGAGATCGAATTGATCGGTATGCCAAGTCATGAACTCGATATCAGAAACCTGAGAGAAGAACTTTCACAGGTAAGTCATCAGACCCATTTATCTATTCATTACGGATAAACCACATTAAGAGGACGCAGATCACACGGTCACCATCTATGAGCTCTATAAACTCAGTGGCTATCACTGCGGGGGCAACAGAAGTGGAGCTAAGACAAGAGATAGAGAGACTCAGCAAGAGGGTCGCCAAGTTACGAGAAGTTAAGGAGAAGAGTCATAAGAGAAAGAAAGACATCTTGGCTTTAAGGAAGGACATCGAGGCTAAAGATGCAGAGATCGAAGTATGCAACTTGCAGATTTATTTCCTTTATGTTCCGAACTTACAAAAGACGCACAAGTCAAAATTCACATTTGAACAAGTTAATATGTTTATGTACAGATTGTTATGCAGAAAACAAGTGGTCATTTTATGTAAAATAAACAATTTTTGAAAAATAAAGACAATATTTTAATCTGATTTTCTGTAGGCATTGCAAAAAGGAGCAGAAAACAGACGCAGTACGAGAAGTCTGAACGCTGAAGCATCAATTGAGAAAAAAGAAGCCATCGCGCAACAGATGATAAGAGAGCAAGAACTAAATGCAGAGATAGCACGTCTTAGCAATGAGTTGGCAGAAGTGAGTGAATGATTCATTCTGTTATCCTCCCCATTTGAATTTTCATTTTGTTGTAGAAAAATACGGATATAAAAAATATTATAAAAATAAAATAATAAAATAATAAAAAATAAAAATTGAATAACATCCAGGCACAAGAATCTTCCCAAATCGCGCTGGTCGATTTACAGAAGCAACTCAACTCTGAGATCAAAGAAAAGTTAGAGTTGAATAAGAAATATAACAACGAGGTATATTTCCATTTATTTTCCACAGCAAAGTAACAGTCTCAGGCGAGAGCAAAAGAAGAAATGAACACACAAATCACCATTTTACGCGGAGAGATGGAAGAGTTACAGCGTCAGAGTGAACATAAAGATAACGGAGCTGAGGGCAGCGCGGCGGTCTTGATGGAAACAGAACAGAAATATAACGCTGAACTCAAGTTGAGGATTTCACTGCAGAAGAAGGTGACGGAGCTGGAGGAGATGTGCAATGCCCTAAACCAGAAGGTGAGATATCTGAGATGGGCCATGAGGTTTCTGACGCAATGATTTTATATATTTGCGGCGTTGCTGCGGACGTGTTGGCAGAGAAGTAGGATGCAACGGTGCAGCAGATCAATTAAAATCATTTTTTGTTTGTTGAGCGCTCGCACCTCATCATATCGCGAATTCTAAATCTCCTGTGATGAGACAAGCAGTCTGCTCAGTAAAAACGGCACCTTTCATGTATACACAATGACGAACTAAAGGTAAACACCCACACAGAAGAGCACCAGAAACTAACCGAAGAGTTGAACCAAGCAAAAATAAATGCAGAAATGGAGATGCACAATCGTAAAGAAGGCGATGTCACACGCGAGAGATTAGAGAAAGACATTAACGAAGTCAATCAGAGCATAACTGAGAGGGAGAATGAGATCAATATGCTCAGAAACAAACACGAAGAGCACGTGAAGAGTAGAACCACACTTCAAGAATCCTACGAGAAGTCGGTGGAAAGCCTTCGTGCGTACGAACAGCAACTAGACACCCACAAACAGGATCTCAACAATGCACACAAAGCACATGAAGAGAAGATGAGGGAGCTCATGCTCCAGCATCAGCAGAGCACAGATAAACTCCAAGAGGCAGACAATACCAGAAGAGAAGAAGAAGAGAGGATCAAGAGTGAGCTGCAGAAGGTGAGGAGCTCACATGATCACATCTCATCACAAATAATGAAAAACAGCTGAGAGAAGAGCACAACAAGATCCGACAAGAATCTCATCAACACGAAGAAGAGAAGAAGAGATACCAAGAGATCGCCGCAAAATACGAAGAGATACTTCACAAATACGAAGAAGAGAAGAAATCACACGCAGAGACGGTGGCCAAGTACGAACAACTCAGCGCGAGACATGCAGAAGAGAGGGAAGTCTCTGCAGAAGAGAAGCAAAGAGTAGAAGATGACAAGAGAAAACACCAAGAAGAGCAGAAGAAGCACGAAGAGATCGCCACAAAATACGCAGAGATTGTTGCGAAATACGAAGAAGAGAAGAAATCACACGCAGAGATGGCGGCCAAGTACGAGCAACTCAGCGCAAGACATGCAGAAGAGAGAGAAGTCTCTGCAGAAGAGAAGAACAAGCTGGAAGAGTTGGAGAGAAAGCATTCAGAGGAACGACAAAAGCACGAGGAGGCTATCCTGAAAGAAAGGAAGTCACGCGAAGAAGAGAAGAACAAGTACGACCAAATCACCGCAGAATACAAAGAGATCCTCCACAAATACGAAGAAGAGAAGAAATCACACGCAGAGATTGTCGCGAAATACGAGCAATTGAACGCGAAACACGCAGAAGAGAAGGAATCACATACAGAAGACGCACAGAAATACGAAGAAATTGTTGCAAAACACGCAGAAATCACTGCCAAATACGAGGAAGAGAAGAAGTCACACTCCGATATATTGCAGAAATACCAACAACTCGACACAATCCACAGTGAAGAGAAGAAAAATCACGAAGAAGCCTCCGCAAAATACGGAGAGATTGCCGCCAAATACGAGGAAGAGAAGAGAGCTCACGCAGAAGCCGCACAAAAGTTACAAGAACTCGACGCGAGATACACAGAAGAGAGGAAGCAACACGAAGAGCTGACCAAGAGACACGCTGAGATGGAAAGAACCTACGCACAAGAGAAAAAGAAACTAGAAGAGGAGGGAGGTATCCACTTGCAAGAGAGAAAATCACACGAGGAAGAGAAGAAGAGGTTCCAAGAGATCGCCACAAAATGCGCGGAAATCGAGCAGAAATACGAGGAGATCCTCGTTCGATATGAAGAAGAGAAGAAATCACGCGCGGAAGTCGAACAGAAATACGAGCAATTAGCTGCCAGACACACAGAGGAGACAGATATCTCTGCAGAAGAGAAGAAGAAGCACGAAGAGGTCGCCGCAAAATACGCAGAGATTGTTGCGAAATACGAAGAAGAGAAGAGATCACACGCAGAGATGGCGGAGAAGTACGAGCAACTCAGCGCGAGACATGCAGAGCACAATGAATCCCACGAACAAGAGAAGAAGAGATACGAAGAGATCACCTCAAAACACGCAGAAATCTCCACGAAATACGAAGAGTTGCAGAAGAAACTACAAGAGAGCGAGCAGCTGCACAAGTCACACGCAGAAGCCAAGATGCAACACGAAGAAACATTTACACAAGAGAAAGAAGAGCTAAAGAAACAAGCAGAAAGATTACAAGAGAAGATATTGCTAATAGAGGAGCAGCACAAAGCCGAGCGAGAAGTGATTGAAGCCAGTGAGAGGGAGCATAAGAATTATAAACAGAAGGCCGAAGCGCAACAGGAGCAGCTCAAGAGGAGGATTGCGGAGCACGACGCAGCTGCTGGAGATCAAGGTATCATAACACAGAAATTGCAAGAAGAATTGAATACGACGAGAGATTCTTACCACACAATCTTGGAGGTACATTTCGAATCTTTGTGATGTTTAAGATATTTCTGTCACATTCTTTGTGTGATTATAAAAACAAATTATCTATGCTAAAAGATGCATAGAAGCACAAGAAGATAGAGATGGAGTTGCTTGTGCAGAAAGACGAATATCTCCAGTCTTCTGAGAAGTTGACAAAACAAGAAGAAGAGTTCCATAAGCGAGAGAAGGAGATGCAAGAGGAGATAGACCGTTACAAACAAGAGGCAGAAAGAATCGCTCAGGACTTTGAAAAACTAAACGTGCAGCTCCAAGAGAAGCAAGAAGAGATGGAGGAACAAGAGGTAACTCGGGCATCTAAAAGAATGAATAATATTAACCACGTGTTAGAAACGAGAGAGGGAAATACAAGAGAGAGAAGGAGAGGCAAAGAAGAGCGTACAAATCGTGGAAGAGCAACTCAACAAAAAGTTGGAGCAAGTCACGAGAGAGTTTGAAAGACAACTGGCAGAGGAGAGAGAAAAACATGCAAAGGAAATGGAGGAGAGAGAAGCAAGCAAAGTGGAAGAATTGGAGAGGCAACTAGCACAGATCAAGACCGAACAGGTTTGTGAATCGTAGTCGTTCTCATCATAGACTTGAGACTTTAAAATACGATACAGCAGAATTGCAGAGTTTATAAAGACGAATAAGAGTAACATACTGAATGGTATAGGAGGTGGCAGAGAAGAAGAGGGAAGAAGAGATGAGACAAATGGAAGAGGAAAGGAAGGCTACACAAATGAAGAACGATGCTGCACACGAGTCCAAGATCAAAGAACTCAAGGACAAGGTGAGAGAAGCATCAAGTATTTGCGAGAAAAATTGTGATGTTGCAACAATAAAGAGGATAAAAATCTGTAGATGGCGATGTTGAAGAGAGAGATAGAGAAGGAGAGAGAAGATAACATGAAGCAAAATGTAGAGAAGAGCGATAATGAGAACAGTGAAAAGAACAAGGTTTTCAATCAGATGAAGGCAGATATGGCAGAGGTGTACATTCACATTTAATATAGATATCCTGAAAACAATGATATCCGACAAATGCGCATAGAATCTAAAACGATGATCCGAGATATTACACTGAACGATATAGATCGAAGAAGAGAGAGACAAAGCGCAAGAAGAAGGCAGAGTAAAACAAAAAGAAATCGAGAAGATGGAGGAAACCATCCGTGATATGAAATGGCAGCAAGAGAAGTACGAGAAGACGATAGAGATAGAAAAGCAGGAGAATCACAAGATCCTCTCCAACTTGGAGGAGCTCAAGAGGGACGCAGAACAGTCACAAGTCAGGGAAAAAGAGCAGAAGGAGATGTCACTGCAAATGGAAAAACTGATGGAAGAGATAGCTCAACTCAACTTGAGTTTAGAAGCACAGAAGAGCAGAAATATCGAACTGGAGTCGCATTCAAAGAAAAAAGAGGTAGCATCGTTTGACAGCTATTCTTTGAAAACATTAAATCTCCAGTATTTTTAGTTCTCCAGATATATGGTATTTAAGAAATTGAAAGTATTGCAGAGCGAGATAGCGGAGAGTTCTAAAGCTTACGAGACTCTAAGTGAACAGGTCGAAAGCTTAAAATCAGCCGCTGTGAGAGTTGCGGAGCTTGAGGCAGAGATATCATTGTACAAGAGTAAGATATCTTTACTAATACTGGAATTTCTGATTATTATAGAGAAAGAGAGCAAGCAACGAAAGAAGAGCGAGGAAGATAATAATGAGTTGAGAGAAACGGTCACAAAGCTGGAGGAGCAAATTGCAGTGATGGACCGAGAGATGACATCCTACAGAGAAGAGAAAAAGAAGAATATTGAATTGGCACACAAGGCCATACAGGTACAAAAATATATTTGTTAGAGCGTCATCCTGTGTGTTTGAGATCTTACTGATAAATACAGAATGCATTGTCTGGAAGCACAATGGAATATGAAGGTAATTTATCAACAGCGGCAATGGCTGTGGTGAACATTGTGGAGAAGACGTCAGCGTTATCGCCTGTAGACAGTGATCTACTCGATTCAATAGTCTCCTCCTTGAGAAGAGTCCTCAAGGTGAGGAAATATAAGTGCATCAATCCACGCATCTGACATCATCAGTCTTCCGTAAACGACCGTGATAAACTATCCTGGGGTCTGAGCACCACCATCGCATACTACAGAAGTATAGAGAAGACAGATGCCGTTAAATCGCTCCCAGACAAGGAGGAAGCGACAATGTGAGTATCTTTTGACAAAAAAATAGACTGAAAGAAATAGGCGAGATACAGCTGAAGAAGGATTGAGCCCATTGGGTGTTCACGTACACCGTGTCTCTTCACTTGCCGCTGACTTTTATGTCGCACTCCTGAAGACCTTCCAGAAGGTACAGAGATAATTATAATTTATTCTGAATGTGAAAAGGGAACCGCTTCGATTGTGCAGGTGGTTCTGAACAAGCAGAAACCAGCAGAATATATTTCAACATTCCAGGAGTTGTTTGTCGTGATGAAACAACATCACTTCGATAAGCAACTGACCACTCAGTGTATCATCGGATTCAACTACCAAGCAGATGTACAGGTATTTCATTTGATTATTAGGTCTATTGTTGTGTTCAGATCGTTGATGTGTGCAGGTGTTCAACTCATTATTGAAGAAGACAGAGCTGTACACAGGCACAAACGGTTTCGCTTTCAAGATGGCAGTGTCCCAAACACAGAGCGCAGTGATAAACACGATAGGAAAAGCAGAGAAAGATTACCAATCTGTTGTATCGTAAGTATGAAGAAGACATTCATAAGCTCACATCAAACAGAAAGCAGATGCCGTACATCAAGGAAGTCAGCAACCTCCTTCTGATGGACAAACATCACTTGGAAGAATCATATGATCAGACATTTGAGCTCTTAAATGTGACACAGATCGTCCACTTTTTATCCTTTTTCAGACCAGACGACACAGCCCCGGACAAGATTGACACTCAAACAATAGAGAAATTCAAGGAATTGTCCGCAGAAAATGGCACGCCTTTGGAGCTTGACCCTGTTGCAATCACAGTTAACCTGCTCGAATAAAGCAGAGGATTTTAAGCAGAAATAATGTATGTCATCAACCGCCTCTGATGACGAAATTAAACCATTGATGACGAAAGGTCAATCGTCATCAAACCTCATGACGAGAATTCCATGCTTGATGACGGTGAAATGATTATTAATGAAAATCAACTTCAAGATGAAATAAAGAAGGCAAGAGTGAGTTTAATGCAGGAGGGTGTGGTCATAACCCGATGCTGGTTGGTCTGTTGGCTGCTTCTTCGCATTATACGTCTCCAGCACAAGCTCCTTATCTACAATTCTATGTTTCTCCAATCCAGTGATCTCGTAATTGATCTGCAAGAACTTTTGAAATTGAGGCGAGTCCGCGAGGAAATCTGGAAGTGTCTTCTTCGGCGCCCAGACATCATCTTTCGTGATGAGGTAATGTCTAACTCTCTTGTCCGGGTCCGTCTCATCGATCACATAACCGATCGCGAATGTCCCTGGATTACTCTCTGATAATCGGATGAGGAATGTCCCCACATCCTGATTCACGAGCGCCGCATTCACCGTATCTCTTGGGACATAACCGTAAATCAACCTGAACCCGTTAACACCAGACTATCCTCTTAATCATTACCCGTGCTGCCACATAGAACAGAGATGTCTCTGGTATCTCAGCTTCTGAAGACCTTTTCCGAACCATGCCCAGAAATCGTCGTACATCTTTACGGTGATGTTTTGTGTGGATGTGAAGAACTTTGAGCTTATGTATTGTAGCTCTGATCTTGACAAGAACCTCTGAGGCTTGACTGTGTCCTGTCTTGTCGCTCTCAAGAAATGTCTCTGTAGTAAGTTTCCAAAGAGGGCCCATGGGACTTGTGTGTCAGACTGAACCGATGAGAAAATGAAATAAAGGTATTTTGCACTCACGCTGTGGAAAGACTCTGTTCTTAACAAGAGGCCATCCGATTCTTCAAATTGGCATTCATTGGTGATGACAACAAATGGATGAGACGGGTTGGACTCTACGGGGATCACCGAGCCACCTCTTAGCTTCACCTGCATGTCGAACTTTAATGTGGCCAGATTCTTTCTAGTCCCGTTGAGGAACTTGATGTTAAACTTTGCGATCTTGGTGTTGTCATCCATTGTCTCTTGCTCGTTCTCGATGTTTTTACTTGGTGTTCCTTTGGGCTGTGTCGAGTCCATGTTAACGACGACATGTAATGGTGAGATGCCCTCTATATCAACGTTGGCACCCGTCATGAGCTGTACAGAAACGGGCTCTTCTATCGGCCTCCCTTTTGTGATCACGCAGGGAAATGGTTGTTGGATGATCACCAAAGCGATGTAGCTGATACGATTAGACAAATTCACATCTGCAGATGTTACCATCGGGGTGGATTACTGGGCTGTTTTAGAGCCATGAGCTCTTGATGATAAAGTTCCAGCTGCATGCTCTGTGTTTGGAGGTCTTGGTGCAGATAAAAGGCTTTATGTACCTGACACATCAGGTCGTGTCTTTATGATGATCTTTCTCACCTCATTTGGAGCGAAAATATGTGTTCTTCCAAGGTGAGCTAATGTCTGGAGTTGCTGGTCAATTGCTCTCTTTAATTCCTCATGCTGTATATTTAATTTGTTAAAGCCATCTTCTGTCGGCTCGTTGAGGACTTGATACTGCAGAATCCTGATGTTTTGTAATTCCTCCACCTAACCATGTCATTCAGCGCCGATTATTTCCATTTCACCTGTTTGTGGTATCTGATCTCTATTTGTTGCAACAGTTGGCTGGAGGGTTCGGCGGTTCTATTGAAATCTCTTGAACTATTATCTCTGTAGGTTCCATTCAATTGAGGTGATAAAGGTCTCTTCAATGGATATGATCCAGTAGACGTCGATGTCTTTTCGATTGAGGGGAGATTGATTGGTGGTGTCCCAACATTTCCAAAGTTTGAGCTGGGACTGGCGAGGTTCTGAGAATACAGAGGCAAAGGCGAGAAAGCGAGACCAGCACTCTGAGTAAGACTGTTGCCGGTATTCAATCTCTTACTCGGTGGATAGAAAGAAGACTGTGAGATCCCTCCCGTTCCAGTGTTCGTAAATCCTAGCAATCTCAACAACCCTGCGATCTTGTTTCAATTACCTGCGCTGGACTGAAAGGCATCCTTTTCATCGGTGAAAGTGATATTTCCAGAGGCAGTGAATGCAAACCCGGGATCCATATCAGAGTTGCTGAGAGAGATTAGTTCTAAAAGCATTAAAGTCACTCACTCCAAGTCCAACAGCTGTTGGATTTCGCCTTCGTTCATGCCGTTCGATTGATGAGTCCAGTCGGTTGTTTGCGCCATTCCAAGCAGACGATGTATTCCGTTATCCGAACCGACGGTCCATAAAATAAAGAAAATAGAAAGTCGCAATTAATCTACAATACCACGTCGTTGATGCAACGCGACGACCGCAAGAAGAACACACGACACTAACTTCCTTCTCCCAATACAAAAGGCATAAAGAATTTAATGTTTTTATTGAGCCAAAAAGACGATTTTTTATTGAGTTGATTTACAACGGACATCATCTGTGATCTCGCATCCTGGATATCACATTTCGATAAAGATGCCACGGGGGAATGAATTAGACGTTGTATTTGGGGCTATCACCCAAAAGAATATCAAGCAGTTGGAAGTAATCAACTTGGTATTATTCCCGGTGAAGTATCCTGCCAAGTTTTACACAGACGTTATTGGACATTACAATAAAACTAGCACATTCGGTGAGACCTGATAACACCTGATCTTACTGACTGATCTGATCTCCTGCAGTTTACCATAATGACATAATCATCGGCGCTGTCTGCTCCAGAATCGAAGAAACTGAAGTAGATGGAAAGAAGGAAAAGAAACTATACATAATGACCCTTGGTGTCTTGGCACCCTATAGAGGTCGTGGTATCGGTAAGACTTCCACATTATCTTCGATTAGGATCAATATTTAGAAGCGATCTCCTCACAAGAACAGGAACAAAATTGTTGAATTTTGTATTGGAATCAATCAAAGAGACGGATGTAAAACGTGTGTATCTCCATGTCCAAGTGAACAACGATGAGGCCATACAATTTTACAAGCAACACGGATTCCAAGTGACTGGTACTGAAGTCCAGTATTACAAGAAGATCGAGCCCGCCGATTCTTACATTGTCGAGAAGATTCTATCATAAATTTTTCAGAAATGAAAGTTCTGCCAAACAAATTTACTTCATGTATGATAATGAATCAGTTTCAAAATCAGAAAAAAACAAAACAGACTACTTCTCATTTATTATTGCAAGGAGTTCTCTGCCTTGCGCAAAGATGTTTCTTCTCTATCCGAATAGTGCCATTCCTCTCTGGTACATCTGTTTTCAATTTTTATGGAGCTTTTCACAACCAGCACTCTACAATCCTGTAGATGGTGCGATTAAAAATGCGCAAAAATAATTTGAATGAGATATTTTATCAAACAGTGCCAGCCCGAGCATTGATCCAAAAAGAGTCAATGGAAACAAACACAATTATGTCGTGTATTCTTTTATCAACATATTGAACGAAGAGCCCCACGCGGCCGAAAAGGCAACCAAATGAGACAAAATCAGCTATGTCGTGTATTCTTTTATCAACATATTGAACGAAGAGCCCCACGCGGCCGAAAAGGCAACCAAATGAGACAAAATCAGCTCAAGTTTATTCTCATCCTCGCGCTTCTTAACGAGAAGAGTAATTGACATACATCATCAAACGTCAATGTCGGTTTCGGCTGTCAGAACTCCGATCGCACAAACAGTGATGTTTTTATTCTTTCCAAGGCCAAGATGAGAGCAGCACGCGTCTTGTTGGTTCTTCTGCCCGTGGCCCTCGGTCACATGGCTATGTGGCATCCCTCTGTCTTTGATAAAGACCAACAGAACCCTCAAAGCAACGACATGACGCAGCCTCTGGAACAAATGACCTACGACCAGTGGTGGTGGCACAATAATCTGGTGGGAAACTCCATATGGGATCTGATTATTCATCTCTTTAGAACTATCCTCCAAATGCCACCTACTGGGCTGCAAAAGCCAAGCAATTCAACATCACCAAGAACGCTGGAACGGTAAAGCGAATACAATTTCCCGTCTCATCATCTCAGGTCTTTGAGATTCCAGCCAATGGTGTATTTGAGGTTGATCTTGCGTCAAACCGTGCCTTCTCTCAGTGGGGATTCAACTCCTACCCTGTACCAAACCCAAGAGAGACACCTGATCCTTGGATCAAGTTCTCTGGTGAGTCCAGATATGGTGAAGTGGACTGAGATTTATCAGATGGAAATGTCAATAATGCCCATGCACCAAACAGACTGGATGTTGCTGGATGTGCAATGGGTATCTCCTACAAATCCAACCGTTTTGACATCAAGCCGAAGGACTTTGGTAATATTTATTTGTTGTTTTTTACCTCTAAATTTATACAGTCATATTTTCTGTAGCTCATGATTGTCCCGCTCGCTTCATTCAGGTGACTCGGAATTTCTGACAACTTTCTTACCTTTATAGAACTTCACTACCCCCAACCTCCCATCCTGTCCCAATAATTTGTGCCACTGTGCATGGTTCTGGATCCACAAATCCATCGGTGGTTCCGATCAGATGGTACGTCTAATTTTCTCTCGCATCACTCACCACCATCAGTACATGGACGCATTCCAATGCAATGTCGTGAATGCGCTTCCCACAGCACCTCAGGTCGATTTTGCCAATGCAAGGCCCCCCCGCAAATGTGCCAACCCTGCAGACTGTGTACAAGGTCCTCGCAACCCAATGTACTGGAAAGTGTAAGTTTGAGAAAATGTTTAACCCATAAACCCTAAACCCTTGCTGAA
>MZNV01001877.1:0-13397 GCA_002081555.1 Protostelium mycophagum | reverse complement strand
CTCTGTCCACAATTTTTCGGATGTTATTTTCAAACTCTTTGATTTTTCTTGCATTGGGCGTGTGCTTGTTTTGTCAAACGAAGTCATGAAGTGTAATTTATTTTAAAATAAATTTTGCCGCAAGATGAGAAATGTTTGAGTACCTGTGCGTTGAAAATCTTGACGGACATATTGATGTCCTCTTCATTATAGACTTTATCTGCCAGCTTGTGATTTTCTCCAGCACTAGCGCACAAGCTGACTCTGTGACATAACACGGGCATCGCGTCTTCGAGGCTGATTTTCCGGTGTTTCCGAACCAGCATACATCTTACCGTCAGGATAGACACAGAAAATTTGTCTTCTTCATCACCGTTCAGCTCTTGTACAGTGATGTCGACCAATCTGAGACAATTTCTGTGGGATAAAGGGGATTTGTGGTATCTCAACCTGTAGCATCGCAGTGCATCACGGTGATCTTTGTGGTGTCAGCCGAAGGTCTCGCATCAGTCAAGGAAATTTCACTAGCGGAAATTTCACTAGCGCGCTCTACAACGTCGTCATCCTCCAAAGACCACAGACCACAACACGACACAATACGATGGCTTCGCTTCTCCTTCGCTCTTCCACAAAATCCAACACCTCTTTCAGGCCCAAAATCACCTCTCAATCCCTGACGTGAGTTCCATGTATCGAAAGATGACGACATTTCTGTTTTTCGTAAAGTTCTTGAACTGTATTAGATCCCCAACAGTCGTTATCATCTGAACTACTTTAGAAATCGAACATTTTCTGCGCAGTCTTGGAGGAGAGCCGAAGAAGGACAGAGAGGAGAGTCGCAAGGAAGTCAAGAATCTCAGAAGGTTTCACCTAGAGCATCAGCAAGGCCTGTTCCTCTATGGCGCAGGTATGACATTATACCGTATCATACATCGGACAAAAGATCATATCGCGTCACGCTCTCAACAACAATTGTGTCCTTCTTTCGGATTTCACCATACAATGGTGGCGATGCGCCATCTCACTTTGTCCGTTTCCATCCAGGATTAATACTCGGTTTTGCTTTGATGCAAACACCTTCTTGATAGTGCTTTGTCCAGGCACATCCTATATATAGATCGGAAGAGCACACGTCATGTCCATTCTCCCGCCATTTTTCAAATTCAAACTGAAGACGACAGAGCTCTCAAGTGGACGGTCATCGCGGCAGTTGCCGGGGCCAGTGGATATGCCGCAGTGAGCTACATGAGACAATTCGAGCACACAGACTTCGATCCTTCCAAGAAGACGTGAGGTTTTCCCCCTTTTTTGAATTTAAAAATCAAATCTCAAAGTTTCTGGGTCACAAGATTTTCGAAACCTTCCAAAATCATGAAGTCTCGAGTAGATTTCCCTGAAATTTCGCAGAATAGTCATTCTTGGCAGTGGATGGGGCTCCATGTCTGTGGTGAAAGACATTGACATGAATAGATATAACGTCATCGTCATCAGCCCGAGAAATTATTTCTTATTTACCCCCCTACTCCCATCTACAACTGTGGGAACTGTCGACACTCGCAGGTCGACATTCTTTAGATTCTTTTATCATTGCAAATAAAATTTTTGAAGGACAAAAATCAATCGATGAAAATGACAATAAGAAAACTCAATGAATCTACAGCATTGTAGAGCCAGTCAGAGCCTACTGCAAAAGGCTGGGACGCAAAGGAGCGATATACTACGAAGCCGAAGCTGAAGACATTGATTTCCAGAACAAACAAATCCAGTGTAGAGGTATATAGTTTTTTTTAGCGTCTTGGACTGCCTTCGCAGTTCTATTTTTGGAACAAACTATGACGTCTTCCGATTTTCACTGAAATTTCATGATGACACCTGTCAGATGCGTCAGAGTTGAAGCATGGAGATGGAAAATTCGCCGTGAATTACGATCACCTCGTAATAGGTGTGGGAAGCGTAAATAACACTTTTGGTACAAAAGGAGTTGTAGAGAATTGTCACTTTCTCAAGGAGGTCAGTTGTAGATCGTCGAATATCGTTGTAGATAATCGAAATATTGTTAAAAGATTTTGTCTTGGCGAACCGTGACGGTTACGAATAACAATAAGGTCTTTACGTCTTCACAATAACATTAGCATGATCATGACACACGACATCAAAATGACATCGCATTGACATCACGATGACATCCTCATGACGTAATGTAGATCAATGATGCGACACGCATCAGAGAGAGGATTGGAGATGTCTTTGAGACAGCATCATTACCAGGTATCTCCCCAGAAGAAAAGAAAAAATTACTCTCCTTCTTGGTGGTAAGTGTCTTTTATTAAAAATCAATTAAATTTCTTGAAGAAATTCGCCTGAAACTCGAGAAAATTGGATCATGAAATGTGATGAAATGTGATGAAATGTGATGACATGTGATGACAGGTGGGAGGAGGGCCCACTGGTGTCGAATTCGCCGCAGAACTAGCCGATTTCTTACACACAGATGTAGCGAAATGGTGGGATATCAATTTTTTCAAAAGCAAAATATTTAATTCTACTGAAATATAATTTTATTATTTCAAAGTTGTTTATTTTATTTTGCACTGGAATATTAAATGTTGGAAATAATTGCTGCCCACCGTAAAACCGGAAATCCGAACGATGACGTGTGATGACGTCATCACAGGTACTCCGAACTCATCCCCTTTGTCAGTATCAAATTAGTGCACTCTCCGGACCACTTACTCAACACTTACGACGCCAAGATTTCTCAGTACACAGAGAAACAATTCAATAAGACCCACATTGATGTCTTAGTCAATTCAAGGGTCTTGGAAGTGAGACCAGGAGAGGTGCGGTTGACTCATCTACAATTATTTTCAAGTTGAAAAGATCTGTTTTTTGGTTGTGCCTTTGAAATCACAAAAAGGCGGAGCCGTGAATATTTTCGGAACACGCTTGTTACCGCAAAGATCACGGTAACATAGCGTGTTTCAATTCTCAATCTATTTGAAAAACAACATTCTTGCTATCTTTGTAACTTACGCATTTTTTGTGATTTTAAATATTAAACAAAAAAAATAATCTGTACCCATAATGTAAATCTATGAGATTGGATTTTCATGGAAATTTCAGGTAGAAGTCATGGATAAGAACAAAAACACCAAGTATGTATTGCCATTTAGTCTGTGCGTCTGGTCGACGGGAATTTCTCCAGCTCCTCTCGTCTCAAAATTGGCGCCAAAAATACCCGAACAAGTAGGAAATTTCGACGAAATTTCGCAACTTTTTCTGAGAAAATTCGGGTGTAAATGGTTTTGTGACGGCTATTTATAGGTACACAGCAAGTTGCTCATCACTGACGCTTTCCTGCGTGTTAAGGTGATTTAATTTAATTTTTTAAATAAATTCTTCACAATATAAATCAAAGTTTTGAGCTATTAATAGGGTATCCCAGACGTCTTCGCCCTGGGAGATTGCTCCACCGTAGCCCGTCCCAAATTAATGAGTAAATTTATGCAACTATTCGAGGCCGCCGATAAAGACAAAGACGGTAGCCTCACCCGGGAGGAGGTGAATTTTCACTGATTTTTCTTGGATTTTTCTGATTTTATTGACTGTTGATTTTTCTTTTTTCCAGAAGGATTTTTTTTAAAATCTGTGGTTGCGAATCAAAATTGGTCCTATTATTGATTGTGTGAAAATTGAGTGAAAACTAAGTGAAACTTTAGTTTTTGGAGATGGTAAATACCCACACCCCGAACTACCCACAATTGGCGATGTACGGCAAAAAGGTAGACGACATGTTTGCAGATTTCGACGGTACGTAATCCCCGAAATTTCACGGAAACTTCTGAGATTTCTGACTCATTGTAGAGGATAAGGATGGAAAGATGACCTCAGCAGAATTCGAAAAAATGCTCAAAGTGGCAGACACCAAGTTGAAAAGTTTGCCCGCTACTGCACAGGAAAGTTTCTTCATTTTATATATTTTATTCACTTTTATATATGAATTAGTTTACTAAAAATAAAATCTATTATGCTGAATTTTTAATGTTGGATCTTGGCTTTTTGCATCCCTCAAAATCCAATTTTGTCTTTGATAATTCAGAAAAAACTGTAAAAATCTGGCTGGAAAGTAATTTTTACAACAAAATTAAATTTTAAAGGTGGCCAGCCAACAAGGAAAATACCTCGCGAAATTCCTGAATCATGCAAGCGACGTGAACCACCGGTCCGCCCCAGGATATGGACATTTTCAGTACAACCACAAGGGTCAATTTGCATATGGTGAGTTGTAGATACAGTTGTAGACGTAGAAATCTCGTAAACCTCGACATGATATCGATTTTACAATAAGTCGAGAATTCATTTTGATCAGAAAGTTTTGAATGCTGTTCCGGATAAAATTTTCTGAATAAAAACAGTCGGTGGAAACAATGCAGTTGCGGAAATTGGAGACAGCAAGTTATCCGGGTTCTGGACTTGGTGGTTGTGGAGGGGTGTCTATCTTTCCGAGCAGGTATGTCATATCTCATGATGTTGCCATGACAAGTGATGACGTCATCAGGTCAGCACACGTAACAAATCCCTGGTCGCATTCAATTGGGCTCACACGATTGTATTTGGAAGAGACATTTCTAGATTCTAAATAAACACGTGGCTTGGCATTCCTGAAAAAATGTTCTTTAACCAAAACGAAATACCTTGACGGATTCTCGATGGTCTACAAACCAGACCACGGTAAGAAACTGTGACTGTCGCGGTCCTTAACGAAAGTTTGTAATAACAAAAGAATTGAAGTTCCGTCGGTGATGTCTCGGCGATGCAGATTTTTTTGTTTTCAAAATCAGAAAGCAACAGAAGCCAGATGCTCGGAGCTCAACTTGTACGTGATTGAGAGACGATGAGGACCTCCAGCAGCTACCTCCCCCTCGCTTTCACACGACAAGGTGAGTATCTATCTCATCTTGATCACATAAGTGATCAAACTCACTTATACAATTTACATTATCTCTCGCTTCTGACTACGGATTGAGGCAACCACGGGTGCTTGAAGAGGTGTTGTTGTCAGAGTTCGATCTCTGTTCGGCCATCTCTTCTCGCTGAGATCATACCGTATCACCCGATCAGGTTAATACCTGCGTGGGGAGGTTTGCTGTTGTCAGAGTGCTTGTCATAAGTCTCATCATTTTCCTTTCTCATTTGCTAATCGTTTCCCTTAGACATCTCACTCCGTCATGCAAGGACGAGTCGCCGTGTTCCTCTTGCTCTGTTCTTGTGTCGCTTCAAGCCACTTTGAACCTCGCCGATTCTTCATGGATTGGGATGGGACTGTTGCCGTGACAGACTCCTTCTTCAACCTTCCTGCTGCGGCTTATGCCTCTAACAGCTCCTTTCTGCCTGCTTGGAGGTTGTGTACCTGCATGATCATAATCACTTCATGAACGCGGAGGTTGTGGCAGAGCCGCCCACAAATTTTAAAATCTCGGACGACTGTTATACCCCGAGCTGATCAACAACAGTTACTTTGAGGACCTCTATTCCGCAGACTACAACCACTTCTCCACCTCTTTCGGACCACGCCCGGATCTCGCCACAGAATTGAATTTTCGCTCTTCTGTTGAGAGAAGGAAAGTGGAGTCTGATAGTTATGAAAGAGTCGCCAACTCTGGGCTCTTCAACAGCATCAAGATGAATGAACTACTGAAGGCGGCAAAAGACGTTCAGCTCAGGTGAATTTTGATACCTCGTTGTTGCTATTTTAGGACGTGGTTGGATATGTACTGATAAAATAGTCTACAACGATGTAGATTGATTCATTTCTCAGGGACGGGTTTTGGGAGTTTGCAGATTGGGCTATTCGCAAAGAAATGAAACCGACTGTTGTATCCTTGAATTGGAGTACCTCCTGGTTAAGAACAGTGCGTATATATTTACTTTTATTCTTTTTCCTGATTTTTTACTAACTTTTCTGATTTTTCCTGATTCCTTCGACATTATTTTTATTTTTCCGATCATTTTATTGATTCCCATCAGATCTTACGGGTCAACTTCTCCAACAGGCCCTCTGGAGCACCCAAGCTATCTCCTTCCCTTCCCGAATCTGTTTCTATCTATTGCCTGGAGATTCTACCCAAGAACTTGGTCCCTAAGAACCCCAACGACCACCCCGTAGATCTGTTCACCGGCGATGACAAAGTGAAACTCATCAGAAAATTGTCCCAGGGGTAAATTTTTTCTATTTTAGATTCTTTAAGACGATGCTGAGAGCGCCAGGGCGAGTGGAACTGTGTTTGTGGGAGACAGTCTCGACGACCTCCCTCCTTTATATGAACCTCAGACTTCCTTCGGCATCATCGCTGGAAATGTGAAGAGCATGACTGATACACTTCAAAAGGTGGCTGTTGAGGTCGTAATGTCATATTGATAGTTGTGACAGGATCAGCTTGCGATCTACAACTTGACCGAGATAGCGTGCAAGGGGGAGACGAAGGGAAACAACTTTCTCTACAGAATGCAGAAGTTCGGGGAGATAATGGAGTCCATCTCTTTAGAATGCAAAGATTCTGTTGTGTGACCTTCACAATAAACATCCATCATCCATCATATCGGTGTTGCTCTGATGATGATCGAAGATTTGTGCCGGAATGAGCAGAGCAAGATCAAGCTTCACGAACAATGCTGAGAAACGACTTTCCTGAACCTCAGAGGAGCATTTTAGAAGGAGAATATTGCAGACTTGAACCGCTCAAAGAGCATCATCTCGAAGATCTGTTGAGAATTAGCAAAGGACAAGATGAAAGATACAAATACATGCCGATACACGCTCCTCAAAAGATTGAAGAGATAGAAGGATGGGTACAAAATGAAAATGACGACGTCGATTTCATCAACTTCGCGGTGATCGACTCATCCACAGGAAAATGCGAAGGGAGACAGGTCAGTTTTGATCCCGCCTTAATGATCATTTTGAAATGGAGCAGAGTTTGATGAGGATAACACCTGCGCATGGAGTGGCAGAGATTGGATACATCTATTGGGGGACAAACATCTCAAGGACAAGGGTCACGACGGAAGCAGTCTACCTCTTTGCATCTTACATTTTCGACACCTTGCACTATCGCCGCCTGGAATGGAAGTGTGACAACCTCAATCTGCCTTCTAAAAGGGCAGCAGAGCGCTTCGGTTTCCAATTCGAAGGGATCTTTAGAAAACATCTGATCGTGAAAGGATTGAACAGAGATACGGCATGGTTTGCCATGTTGGATGACGATTGGGAGTGCATAAAGAGGGAATATGAGGTGTGGCTCGATCCTAAAAATTTCAATGACGATGGTGTGCAAAGAGAGAAGCTCAAGACAAAAAGAAAGTAAAGACACAAGGAAGGTCTTGTTCAGAAGCTCATCATGTCTTTTTCGCTGTTTTTAATTTCGGCGAAACAACATTTCGGCTAACAAAATGCAGAGGAGCTCAGAGCAAAAAAAACAAGAGAGAGATGAGCACACAAACGATTCAGATCACAAAGACACAAGCACAAGGGAGCGATGTATTTACAACTACCTGCTGCCCCATTTCACTTGAACTCAAGCAAAAGAAGATCGAGAAACAAGAAGTGAAAGGAGTACCTGGCGCTTTCATTTTGAAAAACGTGATGACCTCTTCAGAATGCAAAGAGATGATTGAGTTCACGGAGTCTCTTGGTAAGTCAATTAATGTGTTCTAACAGACCATTTCCTCAAGTTCTTCAGGATATTCAGAAGCCCCCGTCTCAACCATGACCGGCCCAAAAATGATGACGGATGTGAGAGACAACAAGAGAGTGATGTTTGATGCCAGCCCTGATCTGTTGTCCACCATTTTTGATAGAGTCAAAGCACATCTTCCAGAGAATGGAACACTTTTAGGACAGGAAATGGAATTGTCGGGACTAAATGAGCGACTCCGATTCTACCGATGTGAGTCATTTTTTGTGTTGAAAATGGACATTTGTCTCAATGTAAATGGTTGTTGCTGAAGATCACAGATGAGCCCGGTCAACAATTCGCGCCACACACTGATGGTGCTTTCTCAAGAGATAATGAGACTTCGCTATTCACCTTCATCATCTACTTAAATGACGTAAAAGAAGGCGGCCACACCACTTTTTTTGTAAACCAAAAGACCATCAAAGTCTCACCGGTATGTACATGTACACTGGGGTGTCGACATGTTCTGAAAGGTCGACAGAAAGCGGGAAACGCATTGTTATTTGCACACGGAAGGTCACCGCTGTCACCGTTACACGAAGGAAGCCCCGTGAAAAAGGGTAGAAAATACGCCTTGAGATCAGATGTGATGTACAGAAAGACAACTTCATCATGACAACAATAAAATACTGTATAAAAGAGGTGTACATAAATTCACATTTCAACATGCTGGCTGTTGAGAATGCAACAAGTTTTGACAATGTGTCACATTTTGCCACCCCAAAAATGGGTTTATGCATGCAAAACAGTGTTGTAAAATGATGTTTTTTTCCATTAATTCAATATAATATAAAAGATTGCAATTTGAGTTGTGGCAATTTGAGGTGCAGTCTTACGCAGTGTGGTGTTTCCATTTTACAGGATAAGAAAATTCCTGAAAAAAGAAACAATGATTGTTTTGAAGCTGTTTGTTGTGCAAAACTGTCTATCAGAAAGTGCTCAGGTTTCAAAAACAACTGTCCACTGCAACTCTTTAACAAAGACAATCACACCATCTTTAAAACATCAGAACATTTTACCGAGGGACTTTGCAGAGTTGAAGATCTTTTCAAAGAACCGGGATCGTGGGAATTTGTTTCTCTGATGATCTTGGTGTGTTGTAGATGAACGTAGAAAAAATCCTCGACACTCATTACGTGAACAATCACATCAACATGAATACACTCAAGAGGATCTCATTCCTCCCACAGAGGAAAACAATAACGTCTTTACGAACGTCTTTACCTCTCAGACCAAAAATCAATCTCCAATCTCAGCCTGTTAGAATGTATGCAGAGTACCGAAGGCCTTCTGTTGGCTCCTTCAAGCCAAGAGTAAAGCCAACTGCCACTGCAGAGCCAGAAACTGCAACCCAAGTCACCACTCCGGCGACTTTAGGCAAGCACACCATTTTCTGTAAATGTGATTGACAATTGATAGAGGAGAAGACACCGCAAGCAGCAGAACAAGCCGGCATCACACCACCAGAAGTAGCTATTAATTTTTTGTGATTGGCTGACATGGTAACAGAATCAACCCGTATATCTTGGCTTAGAGGGTGTTTTGAATCATCAAACATTAATTGTGACCCGTAAGATTGAATGGGCGAATGTCTTTATCGGTTTTGAGCAGGCCAACATGTACGAATTGAAGAACCAAGATGGACATGTGAGATCTCAAAGTCGATTTATGATTGTGACATCATCTGCAGACAGTCGGATATATGGCAGAAGAAGATTCCCTGTTGAGCACAGTGGGACGTCAACTCTTAAGAGGTATGTCTAATCAACTGGGCACATTTCCTCGCGATTACCTTCATCAATAGATAACAAACCAATAAATGAAAAGGTTGAATTTACATTCGGCAGGACATAGATCATTCAGAACAACTATTTTTGACGGTGCTCGCAACAAGGTACAAGACAATTCTTTATCCTATATATTTTATATATTGTCAAGATCCGTCATTCTTCTATCCATATTTAAACATTCCCCGGCATAGACGAATGAAGTCTTCAGGTTCTACAAGTACACCGACCCGCTTATCTCGTATCCAGCTCTCTGGTGGGTCATCTTGATTCTAAAAATAAAATAAATTTCTTAGTCATCTTAGTATATTAACGATGCCCAAGACCAAAAGATTGGAGAAGCACACATGGACTGGCATCTGTGGAGAAGGTGATTCTCACCGTCAAATTTGATATCTCGACACGACATGTCATATTGACGTTTTGACATTTTCAGACGTTACAAGCTCTTGTACAGAGACAAGCCATTCGCGTACATCAACTCTGGGTTCTTAGAATGGGATTTTTCGCTGAAGAATGCAGAAGGGAAACAGATGACCGCGATTAACAAGGATTGGACCGGCTTGGGCAGAGAGGTCAGAACTTATTTTATTTTTCGAATGTAGATGACCTGAAGATTTTGTGAATTTTTGCTACTCTGCAGCTAAAACCGTTCAGAATCTATTTATAGAATAGATATAATCACCATCCCATAATTATATTTATGATGTTTGGTGAATCTGAAAAGCTCAGTTGTTCACCGACGGAAACCAGTATCTCGTGAAATTCCAGGAACAAGATGAGGGGGTCCCCTCCCTCACTACGGAGGAAAAAGCCATCACCCTGGCAACTGCCGTCTCCATCGACCACGACTACTTCTCCAGGTAATTTTCCGAGAAATTTAGGATGTTTTGGTGATATTTTTAGACACCGCGGGTCTGGATTTTTCCCGCCATTATTTTTCCCGTTTGGCGGGGGCTCTCACGAAAACACCCCGACAACTGACGCTTCGGGGGCGCCTGTTGACACCACCGCTTCTGCCGCATCTGATATCAACACTGCCGCAGCAGCAGAGGTATGTCTATATCACAAATTCATGTTTTGTAGTATTAGCAAAAGTCCCCACCTTTGAAAATCCTGACAATTTTACAAATTTTCAAAAGAATTAAATTGCAAAAAAATAATCTGAGATAAATTTTCACGGTGATAGAAATAATTTTAAAAAAACACAAATTCTGACCTCATCAAGGGAATGATGGGCTCTACTGATAAAGAATGGACCTTTGATGGAAAGCCAGACAACACCAGCTCTACAAAATCGGACCTCCAAGAAGATAAAGAGGATGAAGGGCAAGATGGCTGGGGTGATGATTCAGATGGAGGAGATGGTGATGGAGGTGGTGGCATCGGAAGCTTCCTCTCTGGATTTTTTGATGATGAATAAAGTGTTTAGACTTTAACGTTTTCTGAACTTTCACGGTAGTAACCGCGAAGAATGACGGTATAGTACCGATCTTTTGTTTTCCCGCCCTCTCCTTTCATTCAAAATTTGAATATATTGACGATGCAAATATTCCTAGAAAGAAGCCACATGGGAAATATGTACTTTTATTGACATCAAGTGCTGAAGCTTATCCTCTTTACTTTTTCATATCCTAACATGGTAATCACACTGAAACATGCTTGGTTCAATGCCCTCGCTTGGCAACCTCGAAAGAACCCCCGTATCCCTGAAATGACATCAGTCCATGACGTCATCATCACCCATATGACGTCATCTCTGATGTCATGGAAAACAGACGAGATGTCTCACCTTCTTGTTTGAAAAGTTCTCGACAGACCCATTTTATTGTGGGTGCGGGCGGCACTTTTGTCTGCTCTTGGTCAGAATAAATTTCAAATTAATGTCCAAAAAAGTTTATAAAATGGATGAGAGACCAAAAGAAATAAAAACACAATTCTACTGACTAGTTAAAACAAAAATCGACACGATTCAATTAAAAATGAAAATTCACCTCTCCTGTTTGTGCGGAAATATTTGGGTCTTTACGTATCACCTGGAATAAAAATTAACAAAAAGATTTTGGTGGAATGAATAAATTGTAAACAGGATAAAAACGGTCACAAACACTAAAATTATAATTCAAAAAGAATATATTTCGTGGTCAGACATGTGGCATTTATTTTCATATCATTATTTTTATTATTATCAAGAGCGACCACGAAAATTCAAAATGAAGGTTTGTTAACAGGATTCCGCAATAAAAAAATCCTCAGAATTTCAAATAAAAAACGGAGAATTCCATACTTGTAGTCTGGTTTTAACAACATCCATGGGGTTGGTGGACATACCTCCCACTACACCAGCAAGACATGCCGAGAATGCAACCAGCGGGACACCCTCTAAATACTTTCTCGAAAGCAACCATGTCTTTGTGGTGGTATAAGTCGCCCTAACCGTATCAATCACGGTAAGAAACGGTCCAAAAATATCTCGAAATTTCGACAAAAATTCACCAGAAAATCGCGTTGGAAGGGGCGTGACATATGAGTGTTGCTAGGTAACCTCTGTACAGACCCCTCGTACCTTCTTCTCTGAATATTGTTCTGAATCCGTCGACACCGTTCTTGTAATGACCGTGGGCAGAGGGTCCTTTCTGTGTATATCAAAATAAAACTGGATCAATTTATAAACGATACATTACAGCCGAGTGCAGAACATATATTACAATAAAACTGCACTGCCGCATTTAAAGCAACTGCATCTATGCAAATGATAGAGATGATGTCAAGATATCTACCCCTTGCACCATCAGTCGTTGCGACACGACGTCAACAGGTACGACAAGAACAGAGGAAACCATAGATGCCATCGCTCCAGCCACGAAATTTGTCCAAAAGCCTGAAAAGTTGAATAATATTTATAAAAAAATAAATAAAATACAAATATTCTGTAAAATCTGGAAAGAATTACTTGTGCTGGCGGGACCTTTTTTGCTTGGCAAATGTGCCCGTGTAAATTCGAGTGTCATCGCGCTCAGAAATTGGACCGGTAAGATACCGAGAGTTACCGTGCCAAAACCACGATAAAAGCCTGTCATCGTCAGTACCATCACTTTTCAGGTTCTTCATCTTGGCTGCAGAAAGGTACCGCTTTGAAATGCAGTGTACAAGGAGAGGATGTTTTTTGATATGAGCAGGTGAACTCCTCAAGACCGACCTAAACGGCCCTCTGTCCGCCAGATCTTTGAGAAAGCATCGGTCATGCCTCTATATGTGCCTGTCTACCGAAATCAAAAGGATGAAGG
Organism: Protostelium mycophagum; assembly: GCA_002081555.1. NCBI lineage: Eukaryota > Evosea > Variosea > Protosteliida > Protosteliaceae > Protostelium > Protostelium mycophagum. The sequence goes on along the minus strand of MZNV01001877.1, from coordinate 608 downwards.
AATGTTACAGTCAAAACCCAAAAAAGTGTAGATTACATCAGTACCTCTTGTGTCTGAAGTTTCGTCTTCACTAAAGTTAAGGGGTAAAGGACTGTTCTTATCGCTACAAAGAACACTGGCTTCATTAGATTTCTATTCAAAACCAGAAACATTCCAGCATATGAAAGGGCTCACCAGAATTCCAAGTGCAAAAGCGCCAGAGATTGAGTTGATGCCAATCGATCTCACCAGGTAGAGCTTCTCCTATCTCTGGATAGAATATCGTGTTCTCCTCTTCATCATCCATCAGATCTGCAAAGTGTTCTTCCTTTGTCGCGGGTAATTTGCCAACGGTTTTTTTACCCGCTCAGAGATCACTTTTCACGAAACCAAGAGCAAGCGGGTTCGTATCCTCTTTTTACACCAACCACCAGAGAGCTTACTCAAGCCGTTGTTTAACGTTTGGCTGGAGTGTATAGAATTACCTGTGAATGGTTGGCTGGAAAATGTAGAGCAACATCTTAAACTGTGGCCAGCGTCCAATTTTATATTATTAGTTCCTGTAGATTTACCTAGTTCCGTCACCCAAATGCACAGTAATTACCCAAAAATAAAGCTAGATGTGCCTA
>MZNV01001869.1:0-11689 GCA_002081555.1 Protostelium mycophagum | reverse complement strand
TTACAATTATCAATATGAGCAACATCTTACCTTTTGTTTTCCATCCCAGTACTCTGGCATCAGTCATCTTCCTCAAAATGAGAAAGGAGGATGTTGCCTCCTCACCTGTAGTGGTGATGCTTGTTTGCAATCTGCTTTTGATGTGTTGGAATGTGTCATTTTACAATTGTAATTAATTTGATCTGGTGCAGGTCAAATAAATTATTCTGTATTTTATTTGATCCACTACAAGAGAATAAACAAAACATAGAATACAGAGTTTATCATGTTTTCAATTGTCACAAGTCTGTTAAGTATGTACAAAAGGGTAGTATGTGGATACAGATCATTGACAATATCTTAGATGATAGAGGTCCAGAAGACAAGGAATGTTTAGACAATTTTGAAAATGTACCATTTTTGGCAGGAAAATCATTTATGAAAAGCAATCACTGCAGTGTTTCACTTTTTATCAATTGATCTAGAAGATTCTGAGGGCAAAAGTACAGGTTGACTCGTTGTAGATGGTGTTTCGAGATCCATCAGGTTTGTATCTGGTGCTCTAGCATGGTTCTCTTTTGCATTGCCAAATAAAGCGTTTTTTGTTACATCATTCGCCACCTGTCATTTTTCAAACTTTGAAAATTCCCAAAAAGTTCTGACCTTTTTCGGAGAATTTTCCTGTACAATTTTACCCTTTGAGACTTTTGTTGGTGTCTGTACTACCTCCTTCTCACTTATTCCTGGAATCAGAGGGTCCGTCTCCACAACTGTTACCATTTTGGCGGGAGGGGTGTAACCCTGGGGTCCCCACACCATCGTTGATGACGTCATCTGGAATTCCCTATAGATATCAGACTCTCTATAGATTTCTTTGAAGACTTACTGCTGCGAGGATGGTGGTGATATCTTGTCTTTAGAGGATAGGTTTATTTTTGGCGAAGGAGGGACACTCTGCCTCAAACTGGTTGTTGGCTTTTCGTACATTTCAAATCTCAATCTCTTCACCACTAGATCCTTCAGAAACGAAAACATTTACGAGATTTGAAAATACGAAATTGGAGGGAAAATACCTGGAGGCGGCGCTGAAATTTCTTGGGAACTTCGGAGTGCCGCTCTTCTGTCTGGCGGTACGTAATAAAGACCTGTCTCTTTCTTATAATTTTCTACGAATTTTCCCAAGAAAGATAATTTCATATCCATCTACAACGGTCAGAAATCCAAGTTTTAAAAATGACTCAAATTTTGAAATGTGATGAGCTTGACCTCAAATTTCGTTGGAATTTCACTGAAAACTTTGACGAAATTTACAAGAAAATCTCACTCGAATGTGTGCCTTTTGACAGTTCGTTTAACCTCTTCACGATATCTATCTTATCGACAACCTTCGAAGTATCCACCTCACCGAGTATCTACAACGTCTCAAAAGATTGAGACCATCTACAACAAGAAATACTGACCCAAATAGAATTGTTAATGACGCTCCAGTGGCTTGGGCGCTGCTTACTTACCACCTCCCACAATAGTTTTATAATTCCTCGATTATCTTTCATCTCATCTACAACGACATGACTCATTCCTAGAACAGTCATTCCAGGAATCATCTCAAATTTTTGAAACGCACCATCTATGATGAGCTTGGTGAAGTGTTCCAGTAACACATCAACGTGATCATCTTTTTCATCGGAATGAATGGAGAATCGAATGATCTCATGGAAGAGCCACTCTTCATCTTGACAGTACCTATTTATTTTATTCAGTTGACTGTCTTTGAATATTGTATTGTTTGTGCAATGAGATGATGGAAAAGGATTGTGGGTAAATGTGCATGATGGTGATGGTGAAAGAAGAAGATCAACCTGATGATGAGTTGCGATATCTTATGGCTGATATCATATCTGGTCTGTGCGTCCAGATTTCCATCATTCTGAAGTGATGAGCGTTAGACACGATCATGTGATGAGGTGTCACCTTGTGTTGTCCCAATGTATCTAAAATAAATCTGATGTTATTTTCGTTTGCCATTTTACATAATAGCTCCATCGTCTACAAAAGTTGAATACCCCCGAAATTTCGCCGAAATTTCTCACCCTGTGTTTGATCATGGGGTCATGATCATCGAGACACCTGACTATGACATCTTGATATTCCTGTACATCATCTTTTCGTCTATCTACAATTCTTCCCAAAGCAATGAGACCCATATATACCAAATTCCTCGAACTGCTACTGAGGAATCCGTAAACCGCTTTTCCCGCCAAATCTAACAGCTGGTCGTTCCTATGTATACTCGTTATGGTCCTCACGCACTCAAACACGATCGCTGTCGACATTAATTCACCATATTATAAATCAAAGGGAAAGTGTCGACATTTCGTTTCTTACCGTACGCAACATTATTTCGCATCTCGCTGGCGGAATGTAACACTTCACTTATCACTCTGTACATATGACTACTCGTTCTACAACCAGTCAATCCGAATCTTCTTTGAAAAATCCATCTTACTTGGGGTTGTCCCGACCCATAATACTTAATATTCTTAACAATGCTATTTGAGACCAAGGTAGCGGCACGTTGTGGTAGCTAAAAATAGTCGAGGGCAGAGTGTTATCCGGTCCTATCTGTTTGAGAAGGCTCACAAATGTCGGAACTAATTCTGAATGACTCGTCGGATCCGCCTATTTTCCATGAGTTTTCCGTGAAAATTCTGAGGGGTGAGGACCTTTATGCATTCCAGGAACAGAGCGAGGGAGGCGGAGACGACAGAAGGGACTTTGTCGCATAGAGATATCTTGAATAAATTGCTCAAATCGGGCATACAATCCGGATCACTCCTCCAGAACCTTATTGTCATCAGCATCTACAACGATGTAATTGATCGACCAGAATTTTGTATTGATTCTTTTTGTTTAAGAACACTGCGCTCTGCGCATACGAAACATACCACACTACTATAAACACTCATCTACAACGATGTAATTCCTCAAACAACTGTCACCATCCCGCCACAAATATTCACCTGTGTAGAACAGAGATGACCTTCTTTCTGATGAGACTCTTCTCGTGTCTCAATAGGTTGAGCACGTCTTTGATCACCACTGGGATCATGTCCTTCCTGATGTTTACTCCGCTCAGGAACGTCAATGCACTCCAGTTGGCCAGAAAATGTCCGTTTTTTAAATCCTGAAAAATCAGTTGTAGAACACTCTTTCTTTATGATTCTGAACAAAAAAATTGTTTTGAAATTTGAATCAATCAAAACGAGCCACGTTTATAACCGTGTGAATTTGCGTTAATTTTACGTTAGAAGATTGGCAGCCTCAAAAAGCTTCACGATAACTAACGTGAAAGTTTACGGTAAGAATCTCAAAGTGATAATGAATATATTTTGTGAAGAAGGATGTTATTAATTGCTCACTTTAGAGATGGAAGAGCCAAGCAATAACCACATCTCATCATCCTCTTTCAGCATCAGTGAGATGGCCAGATAACCTGAAGTCGTCAACTTGGTCGTTCAATGTTTTAAATATTATTTTTGAGTGTACAAGCGCTCTTACCCGTTCTCTTGATCAATAAATCGCTCGATTGTGTCATGTTGATAGCGTGTATCTTTCCAAATGACGCTGAGTGACCCAACATCTCACAGTAGATCAATTTGACGAGGAATTCTTTATGTTGAATCTGAAAGATGATCAATCACTATGGTTACATCCCCAGAGAAAAATGGAGAAGACAGAAGTTGTTGAAAATGTTAACCGAGTGATTGATTTACCAAACTTTGGCTTTCTATTTGTGAGATGTCCGTTCTCATGTTCTCTATCTCTCTTGTCACAACACGGTCTTCATCCTTCACTCCTCAGGAATCATTTCATATGCAAGAAATCACCTGTTTTGATTTCGAATCACCGATCTTAGAGACAAAATCCAGAAAGGATCTGGAGACACCAATTGATCCATTTTTCAGCATGGCAGATCTGGCTGTTTTGGGAAGTTTGTTTCGGAAAATCGGAAAAATGAACAGTCAGCAGAAATCTCACAACACAGCCGCCAAACGGCACACAAACAGACACGACAGACATGACCTCGCTGTCCACAGGTACTTACCGGCCAAAGAATGCATCGGGGCTGGACAGTGTGGATCCCAGATTAAACGACTCTATCGTCCGTCCACCCAGGATTCCTGCGATCTACTTCCTGAAAGCCTTCATCTTTGTGGTTTTGGCGCTCACTTTCACTCTTTTCCCCATCGTGCCTTTTCTATTTCCACTCTTAATACTATCAGTTGTCTTTAATTTGGAGTCCCTCTGGATCAAATGGGTGAACGGGGCACTTGGCCTCTGGTAATGGCACATCTTCGTATTATGATTCTAATGATGTCAGGTTTAGACCATTCATTTTAATGTTGGAGTTATTCTCGGGCTATGAGCTCATTTGTACCGGCACAGATCTTGTGAAGAGAGATTGGGCTCTTGGGATCTGCAATCATCCCTCCGAAGCAGACTGGCTTTATTTATGGAGTATTATTGACAGAGCTGGCAGAATGATGGGACAGTACAGAGTCATTCTAAAAAATGTGAGTTACATTAGTCTGTACACGTGTTAGATCGTGACACTTCTAAGATCATCTCCAACATACCTGGAATTGGTTGGGGAATGATCTCTTTAGAATTCCTCATGTTGACACGCAATTGGCAACAAGACGAAATACAGATGGATTGGACTTTGGGAAGGTATGATCCTGCACAAGAACCTTCATCATCAGAATTGATTATTTATTCTTTCTGAACGGGCGGTCCTGATTTACATTGGTTGTGATCGTCAGATGACATTAATGTAGATATCTGGAACATTACGAACCCTTCTTCCTCTTATTATTTCCTGAAGGAACCGATTTCACGCCAGTGAAACAGGCCAGGTGTAAAAAGGTGAAATTTCACTGGGATTTCGAGTAAATCTGACCGTTGTAGTGGGCCGAAGAGAACAATGCACCAGTGTACCGACACTTACTCACTCCTAAAGTGAAAGGTTTTCAGAAGGTGAAAACATTTCAGAGAAAATATTCTGAAAATTCACTGAAAATATCAGGTGGTTGTCAGACTTGAGCCCAAATTAGAGGCTATTTATGATCTAACCATAGCATATGATGGTAATGGTGAGTCTTCTGTTTCCCGCCACATTATTTTTCAAATTTTAAATTCGTCAGTGAAACCCAATCTGTTAACGGCTATTATTGGTTGGTGCCCAAAAAGAATACATTATCACATAAGAAGATATGATGCCACACAGGTCACATTTACATCGTTGTAGATCTATATTTTATTTTGACATTCTGTTCAGGTTCCAAAAGATGAGGAGAGATTACAAAAATGGTTGTACAACAGATTCCAAGAAAAAGACGTACTCTTATCTTATTTCTGCGAAAAAGGACATTTTCCTAGGAACGAAGATATTTCCAAGGATTTGAGTATTCAATTCAGAGGCGAGACGCTTGACAAGTAAGAATGTCACGTTGTAGATTGATATTTCAAATCTTAAAATCATTCAGATTGTTTTTGTTTGGAACATCCCCCATCGTGATTACAGATTCTGACGGTCTACAACGCGTACCCAATTTTAAGGTGAGATTTTTTCCAACTTTTCAGATGATTTGACTCGTTGTAGATGACCAAACCAAGATGGGACGCGTATTTCTGGCTGGCTTATCTCGCCTTGTTCAGTATCACCTTTGCTCTACTCGCTTGGAGTTACACCTCAGTGCTCATCTTCTTCATCATTGGCTGGATCTTCTTTGCAGCGTCCTCAGTATCTAGGAGATTGAAGATATGGAGAAAGATATCACCACCGAGAGGTTGGACCTACAAGAAGAAGCAAGAATAAACTGTTTGTGATAAAGGAGTGATCTCTTGGAAGTCAATTCAAGTGCTATTTTGCATTTGAAATATTCCTGGCTTGGTAGTCAAAAAGGTTAAAATATACAGATGTAATACATATTATTTATTAATAGAAAGATTTCTGAAATTAATTTACAATTTGCTGAGGAAATCTTCTCCAATAATTGTGGCCCTTAGTGAACGTTTAAATCCTCAGAGATTAATGAAACCTCAGTCTCTCAGTCAGGTGCATTCTGATTGCTCATCTACAATGCTGAATTGGTGGGGAAAACGTTGAATGTTAAAATAAAGTGGCATAAAAATGTGTCAATATCATTCAAAAAACAACATTAATAATATAATTTTAATTATAAATATCAGGCTAACAATAATTATTTGCAAAATCTATTGGAATTTGGAAAAATTCAGCTGGACTGATGGCTCATCGTAAAAATCTGTTTTAATGAGTCCTTTTATTGCTTATCCAGCAGCCTTGTGCTTTGGCTCAAAGTGGAAGGTGTCTCCTGGGTTTCCTAAGAACATGGAAGAGAAGCTGATCCAGTCTTTGACATCTTTAGACAACATCTTTGTCTCCATCTCATCACGCCCAAACATGGGAGGTGCTCTGTAGTTGATGCGGGGTGGAAGTACCTCCATAAGTCCAACGGGGATATATCTGTGTGTGAAACTGATCCATTCCAAGAAGAATCTCCGAGAATTCAGTGAACATTCCATCTACAACGAGACAAGATGTCACCTTCTCGTGGCATCTACACCTTGTTGATCGGATCCCCAGTGGTCCAATCCGAATTCACAAAACTCCTTCATCAGATCTAATCTTTCTCGGGAGGAAATGTCCCAATGTCTCTTCTCTTTGATTTCTGTGAAAAGCCAAGGCTTGATCAGGGCTCCTCTGGCGAGCATCACGGTAGCAACCGGCGAGTTCTCCAAATGCTCGATGTACTGAGGGAGTTAGGGATTCGGTTTGGTCTAAAAATAGACTCACGTCGGTGAAGGAGAATACGTCACCGTTTCCGATGACGGGGAGGGATGTGGCTTCTGCACATTGCTTTATATATTCCCAGTTTGCAAGTCTAGAATACCTCTGCTGTCTACTTCTTCCGTGTATCTACAACGCTTAGTTTTTCGACGATTTTTCAAGGGAATTTTTTGGGATATTTTGGGATATTTTGTCGATCTACAATGGTGTAAAAACGTACGGTGACTGCGCTGGCACCCCAGTCTTGGAATTTGGGGAACAACTTGTGAGTAGTGGGCTTCTTTTCGTCTTTGCCAGTTCTGACCTTGATGGTGAAGGCGATGTTGTCATTGATGACCCTGGAGACACCCTCCATAATATCTTGGATCCTCCTGGGATGCTCCAAGAGTGCAGAACCTGCTCCCTTGTTGTAGATGAGGTCGATTGGACAACCCATGTTGATGTCGATGAAGTCCACATTCATCTCATTCGAGATGACTTCGGAAGTCTTTGTCAACAAGTCCATGTGGGCCCCACAGATCTACCAAACATTTTAAAAAAACTATGAATTTATACTTGAGATGTCGCACCTGTACACCAAAGATATCTTCAGATTTGTGGCGCTTCAACAGCGCCCATTCTGAAGGTTGACCTTCCAACAAGTTGGCACCCAAAGCCATCTCTCCGCAGGTAATATCGGCACCCAATTTCTTACACAATCTTCTGAAGGGAAGGTTTCCCACAGTGGTGAGTGGTGCTAAATATAGCTTCCCTTTGTAGTCGATTTTTCTCCTCTCAGAGGGTCTGATCTTCACTTGTACATCAGATGTGGATCCGTCGTCGTTTGTCTTTTGTACATTAATCGTTGTAGATGAGTTCTCTTTGGGTGTTTCTGACGGTGCCTCCTTGTCTGTTGCTGTCTCTGCCGGTAACTCTTTTTCTTTTGCTTGTGCAGGTTGTGCGATCTTATCAGAAGGGGCCTGTCCAGCGGGTAAATCGCTTGGAATTTGAAAGTCTTCACCTCTTCGTCAAAGGTGTCCTCTTTAACATTTGAAGCGATTCTGTCTTGTTTTTGCTTTCTGAAATCTCTGATGAGGGGTGCAGATCTTTCAAACTTGTAGTTCTTTCTCTGCAATGTGAATTTCAGATCTTGTGACATCTTATTCATCTCGTCTGTGTCCTCATGATGTGCTGCCATCTACATTTCATCAACCTCTATTCCTTGTCATTTTGATAGTTCACCTCTGGATTCTTGATGTTCTTTCCATCTTTAATGTGAGAAGAACCGAAACGGCAAGCGAGTCCAAATGGACAATAACCCCTTCTCTCATAGAATCTACATATCGGGCCAAGATCAGCCGGCTTTGTGGACATGAATTTCTCGACGTCATGGCTGTAGTGACAACTGTGATCACTTAATCATACAAAATAATGTTTGTACACACGTTTTTCTGTGGCATTCGTTTCCTTGTGATACTGCCAGACACAGAGAACTGTCGAATCTCTCTGCTCTCTGCTTTTTCTTTTGTCTTTGGGACAGCTTTCCCTTCTTTCCACCACCGACGTCTTGATTCTTTTCTGCCTCCATCTCATCATCCATGGTAGCTGGATTCTAAAGACGTCATGAAAAGAATGAAAGTGTGATGACTCACCTCGCCACTCTCTAAAATGTCATCAAATGTTCTCTTTTTTGAGTCTGAAGAAGACAACAAGAACCTTAGCATGTTAGATGAGAAGGTGAGAACAAACAATCCACTCACTCTGGCTTGATCTTCGCCTCGAAAGCATCTTGTGATCTTTCTGTCGTTTCGGCAGCCTTTTGCTCACCAGCAGTGACAGCTTTGTAGGTGAGCTAATAAAGTGCTTGATGAAGGACTTACCAGTGGTTTGGTCAGTCATGATGCAATTATGAGAATGTTTCCCGAGTTTTATTTATCGCAGAGTCGCATCTCGCGAAACTACAACGATACACAACTTGGCTTCAGAATAGAACAATAGATCCACAGCAATTTCAATTAATTAATTTAAGTTTGCATGCACTTGATATATAGTTCATTGGATGAAAAGGTCCAGATTTTTTGCCACAAAAAAGTAAGTTATGTCTGCGGCTCCTCAAGCTCCTTTTTCTGGGAGGTGAAAACCTTGTCAATGTCTATTCATGAGAGGTGACAGAGGTTGGATTCTAATTCCCAGTTGGAGGATGTAAAATAATTATGAGGATGAAAAGGGGCGAAAGAGCATCAAAATTTTGACATGTCCTCTAAGTGAAAATATTTCATTGCTACTAAGAGGTATTACATGCCGTTTCGGCCACCAGATCACACCTCCACAAAGTTTTTTGAGCAACATTGTACCTCAGAAAAGATGCAGAACACCACGTCCAAACCGTTAGAAGTCCACACAGCGGGTCTGAGCAGCAGTTTTCTGCAGTTTTTCGGGGTGCCTTAGATTGGGCGAAAACTCACGTGCGGGAACTGCCGCCCGGACCCAGGTTGCACGATCGTCCATACGCAAGCAAGACACTAATACGACACACGCACACAATACGATACGTAAAAGAAGGTAGTGTGATAGAGTCCAGAAGCGACAACTCTAACTGTAACATAGATGATAATGGTAATTCCATCACAAATCAAAACTGGTGATGAGATCACGTTACAGAAGGAGTCCTCACCAAAGATAACTTCGGGGCCAAACAGACAGGTACGTTCGCAGTTTGCGATGTCCACATATTGACATCATACAGGTCCAAAACCTTCTTCTGATCTTGACAAGAGTTCTGAGAAATCATTGTATCGAGATCGACGGCACACTTCTCGTGGATGATGTTAAAATGGTAAATTACAAATCTCGCATATGTCTATTGATAGATACGACTCTTAATTGAGATACAGATCACAAAAGATGCTCACTTCCAAATCTTCAACGATCTCTTCTTACGACTTCTCCCAGAGGTGGGCACATCAATTAAATGTAAAGCTCATCACCAACAGATGTGCTTAACATCTTTTGGTGATAATTTCGATGAGAGGCTTGTCTTTCTGATCAATCTTCACAATCTATGCACTGTGCATCACACAATCGTTTCTGGAACTAGACACAGGCTCTTCTGTGACACACAAGCAAGATATAACGTCGGCGGACACATGGTACGCCTCTTCACCTCTTTGGTGTATCTGACGACGAGCAGATCACAACACAGCTTTTAGAGTCTGTGATCAGGGGAACGGTGTGTGACACAAAGCACCCATTCTTAGTGGCAATGGACTGGGCCCCTTATTACTTGAGAAGAGAGCCAAGACGTGTTTTCTCTCTCTTTCATCCTGCCACAGAATGTGCCCCACTGGATGTTTACAATCTGGAGGATCTCTCTGATCAATTAGAGTCCGCGAAATCATTCTGCATGAGACATATCAAAGTCGACACAGACAAACAAAGAGTGAGTCTCTCATGTCGCCCGTCCTTTCTGATGAGATACAGATAAGCATTCCAAGAGTAGTCGAGAACTACCTCACAGAGGCCAAAAGCCTTCAAAAAGACGTGGATGTCCGCGTGATCATAAATCGTGATCTCAACCACAGTGGGGTCCGATTACCAGCCATGATCACCTCTGATTACAGAGTGATAGTGACACCAACAGTGATCCCCACACGTCTAAGTCTACGCACAGAAGGAGATGAGACCAGAGGCGGCGCGAGCTGAGGATTCCAAGAATAGTTAATATCATAAGCTATAACACAGTATATATATGAACAGAACATTGGATCAAAAAGCTCAACACTAAATAAAGAGTGAACAACTGATCATGTGAAGCTGATCATATTGGCTGGTATCCTTTTTCTTGGAAGTAATTGTAGATTCGACATGTTACAAGTTTTATTTAAATCACGCGATGCAGCGCAGTATTATTTTTGCAGACTCATCTGCCATTTTATGTATCATATGTGTCATCACCTGTCAGTATGTCAATATGTCAATGTCAGAGATGACAGATGATGGCCTCACCCATTGTGGCACATTCCCTCTCATGTTGTTGTGACAGATCAGCGACACTTTGATCTTATTTGCTCCTACACGTTTTGCATGCATCCCACTCACTGTTGTCACAGTCATCATCTTGTACAAATGAACGTCACTCACAGTACACGGTTGTTGCATGGTGACGAGCGGGTTTGGTCTTGCCGCAGTATTATCTTTACAGAGTCATTCGCCATTTTGTGTATCATATGTGTCATCACCTGTCAGTATGTCAATATGTCAACGTCAGAAATGACAGATGATGGCCTCACCCATTGCGGTACATTCCCCCTCATGTTGATGTGACAGATCAATGACACTTTGATCTTATTTGTTCCTACACGTTTTGCATGCATCCCACTCACTATTTGCCACGTCATCATCTTGTATAAATGAATGATAATGACGTCACTCACAGTACACGGTTGTTGCTTGGTGACGAGCGGGTTTGGTCTTGCTTTTGTCGGTCATGACGAAGACAAAACTCTCGTCTTTTTCAATGTGGACGCGCGTTTCGACCGCAAAGAAGCGGGGAACAAATGGCCATGGTAGAAGCACACAGAAATCAGCAATTCTTGAGTTTTCAGTCTGTTCCACGTGAAGATCCTGAGATCATCTCAGCAGATGACATTATGCGATGATGTCATTTAATCAAATACTTACATAGGTATCACCATTGAAGAATTCCAGCATCACGTTTTTGGTAAATTTTTCCAGATCACCCTCGACTTCAGTCTCTATTTTGGAAGCCGTCCCCTTCATAGTTGAGTCTCAATCAAAAAGCTGAACAAGTTTTACCTCCCATTTCCCGCCATACATCGTGAAGGTGCCTGACTGTTTCAG
>MZNV01001866.1:0-27618 GCA_002081555.1 Protostelium mycophagum | reverse complement strand
CACACCATCAGTTTTATAGGCTTCCAATGCTTTCTGATTTATCTTCTTGACCACAAAATTTTTATCATACTCAATTTCTATAATTTCATCCAAATCTGGAGATGATTAGTACTGTTATTGAGAGCTCCGTATGTACATCAAAGAGATGCTCACCTTGATTTAACGGCAAAGGCACTCGCGGAAATCCCGTCGATAATTCGTTCAAATCCTGAAGCAGGTGAAACATATTACGTACAATGAATGATGCTTTGATACGGTCCGACGGTTGATCAAAATTAAATCGTGATCCAACTGAGCAGAGTGTATAGTCAAGACCGTTAATTGGATTATGAGCATGTACAATGTAGTGGTACCGTATAGTTATTCCAACTGCACTATATGCAAGAAGATAGGGTGCTCCTGAATATTATCATATTTACAGAGGTCAAAACTTTGACAATGTGTACAAGGCTCACCTTCAGGCCACTTCTTCAATTTCTTGACCAACTCATATGTGGGATCATCTGGTGCGCCGGGAATTTTTTCCTCTGACCTTACATCAATTCCTGTGTCCTTTGCGAAATAATATCCACGCCAATTTGGGCGATCGTTTCCAGTGGAAGTGTTGTCAGATGTGTTGCGATTCATCTGTAAGTCCTTGAATGGAGTCATAGTGGGACCCGTGACGCCGTCCCAATACGCGTGATGAGATTCCTCCGTAAATCCTTTATGAGGGACCAATGATATGGGTACGAAGGTCCGAGCGAAAAAGTTGTGGCAATGTCTACCATCTGGTGAGCGGACAAAGAACTGTTTTACGGCGGGTTCCAATCCCATCGTGCTGACCGTCTCCATATCAATGTCTAAAAGAGGGATCTGAAAATCTGGAGCAGTTAACAAGAAGTCCTTCAGTTGATGGACTGTTGGTAGTGTTGTGGGTACTGCGGTCCACTTCAGCTGGTATTCTTCTGAGACATCTACATGTGTGGTTGTACCTCATTTTCATGTCAGTCTTGTGTACAAGAAAATAATATACGTAATACGAAATTTCCATGAAATTTCCAGATCATACAACGCAGCCAAAACGACACCCAGGGCCGCCGCTATGCAAGCTAGAGCCTGAGAGCCCCGTAGCCCCATAGAGGCCCTGGAGACACTGCGACAAGATATAGAGAATAAAAAAGAGAATAAAGAAGAGTCGACACTCACCAGTGGCTCCTTGGACGGTGGGAGTGCCTTCAACATAGAGAGTAGTACCTCCAGGGAGTGAGGGAATATACGAGTGAGGATATTCAGTATTCTCGGCAGTAGAGAGTTCAGCAAATCCATTGATGCGATTCTTGAGGGCCGTTCAGCAACGAACTAAATTGTCGTTCATTCCAGACATATACATATGGACTTTTTTACCAGAGACAGCAGCTTCTTTTCTTTCAGGAACCCTGCCCCTCACCACCCACACTGCAAGTCCATTCACCATCATCATGGCTTTGATCTGAATATCAGTGACATCACAGATTCTCATCTCGCCTTGATTGATCAGCTCGAGAGGACAGCTTTGTCTGCATTTCAGACCCGTGGGGCAAGGGGACTCATTAATAGAGATCGAATCAAAAGAGGAGACGACTTGTGGGACAGCTATGGGACTCTCCCATGGTTGCCTGAGGAGGAAGACATCACAGACGTTGTTGGGGATATCTTGAGACACTTGGGGCCGCAGCCGCGCAGCAGCCAATTACTCATGAATTTCAGAGTCCTGGAGGATAAAGATCCAGATGTGTTCGTCTTCTACAGAGTACAGAGAGGAGAAGGGTAGATAGTGCGCGAGCACGAGTAAACAATGAAATAACATATTCGGTTGAATCTTACTCCTATTTATTATATCAAGTCTTGTTGCATGTTGAAGCTTCGAACATGGTCGAAAGTGGGTGTGAATGTTGTTGAATGACGTCATTCAATTTTTAAAACTCGCGTAATCATCGTTCAACAACTAACTGATCGCACGAATGAGCGGAGAGGCTTTGGTATATATAAAGGACGTAGAAGAGCTCTCACCAAGGATATGGAGAATCTTAGCACAGAACCCTGGTAACTTCACTTTGCAGGGAACAAATACTTATATCCTCGGCACTGGGCAATCACGTCTTCTGATCGATACTGGCGAAGGTGAAGCGACTGCTTAAATAGAAATTCATACTGTGGTAATTTCACCTTTTGACAGGGAGTAGGACGATCTCAATATATTACCCTCTTATCCTCTTTTCTGAGGGAACGTAATATCTCAATAGAGAAGGTGTTGATCACTCATTGGCACAAAGACCACACCGGTGGTGTGGGACACTTACTAGAGTTATTCCCTCACGTTGAAGTTCATAAATATCCAGATGAACACGATAAAGAATGGGTGCGTAGACAGTATATGCAACCTTCTTATCAGAAATCTCTCAATTACAAATCCAATCCAGTTGACATCAGTAATTGAAATATATAATATCAATAATTAAAATATAATATATTCAATCGAGGAAACATACAAATATATGGAAGATGTATTATCAGATTATATCAATGATATCATATATTGACATTAAAAATTATGCAGCCTTGGAAAGCAGAAGACATTCAAGAGGGTGACAAATTTTCTGTCGAGGGTTTGTCAAAGTCATTTCTGAGCTATTCTAATTATTAGGTGCAACTTTGAGAGCATTACACACCCCGGGACACTCGAAGGACCACACCAGTTTTCTGCTTGAGGAGGAAAATGTTTTATTTTGCGGTGACAACATACTCGGACAAGGTTCGGCTGTATTCGAGTACGTAAATCGAAATGTCATAGAAGACTTTCTGAGACATTAGGGATCTGGGGGTGTACTTGCATTCCCTCAATCAATTACGTGATCTACAATGCCCTATATTTTATCCCGCGCACGGACCTCTCGTTGTAGACCCTCAACATAAAGTACAGGAATACGTAGACCATAGAATGGAGAGAGAGGCTCAAATCCTCGCTCTTTTCTTCACAAATGAAAGTCTGACGTCGAAGGGGATTGTAGATCGGTTGTACGTCGGATATCCACAGCAACTCCTCCAAGCCGCAGAAAGAGGTCAGCTTTTGTATTCAGAATAATTCACGAAAAATGTCATGAACGAAGAAAGGTGTTGTACAGCACTTGAACAAGCTGAAGGACGAGGGAAAGGTGACAAAGGAAGGAGAGACATGGACTGTGATTATTTCCTCCAATGACCCCTCCATTGTTTCATAAAATATTATCTCGAAGCTTGCTTCTTGTTGTGAAAGTATTCATCAAAAACTAGTCTTGACATGAGCAGAACAATGTAACTTGTGAATAATCACACACGCAGACTCATGGATGTATTAAGGTGTTGAGAATTAAATATCACCATGTTTATTTACATCTTCATGGTGGCGAGCTCACTGGTATTGGCTTCGTCTTCGCCCTTGGGTTGGCAGCAGTTGACCTTCTCCATTGCCAACCAGCAGTGGATGAACGCTCCGAGCACAATCAACAGTCCGATAATCTGCAGAAGCAAAAAGATGATATCTCCAATGAGAGAAGGAGAAGCGTAGTTGGTGAGTGCCATACCTAAGAAAAGAGTCAACTACAATATTGGAAATACTATTTACCTATGGAGATAATGTTCACGACATTAAGTCCGATGTCCAACAAGAGATGCACCTTGTCCAAGTAGGGTCTAGACAATATGATCACCACGATGAAGATGATGTACACTCCAATGGCTCCAAAAACCTGACGGGATCAGCATTGTAGAGGGTTGAGAAACGACGTTACCTGACCAAAGGCAAGGGTAGGTCTGTACAGCGGAGCGGCCATGAAACCAATCAAAAGACCGGCTACGGCCTTCTTAGCCAAAATGACAAGCTGGAAGTAGGGTCTATTGAAGTGGAAGGTCGAGTAAAAAGCTCCAAATTTAGCTCTCCACTCATAACGGAACAACTGTTTAGCACGTCCGAAGGTCAAACCGAAGGAGAGAGCGGGTACTCCCAGTCCGAAGACAATCTGACAAGGTCAGATTTCACATGATAAACATATGACATGATGACTACGCACAAGAGCGATGATGGATCCGGCGATGCTACTGCCTCCATAATAAGTGTGGGAAGCGGCGATAACGATCAGAGGGAAGTAAAATACATTCAGCATTCTCATCCACATGTGAACAAGTCTGGAGAAAAACACCTGATCCTTCAGTCAACTTTTTGAAGCGACTACAACAATGTAGATAATCACCTGCTTGGAGTCGCCACCTCTAACCAGTGTGGCAATTATGGAATAGACCAGGTGTAAAATAGTGAAACCTCCAAAAGCAATGGCCAACCAGACCTGTCAAAACGTCAGATAAAAATAGAGCGTAACAATCTCTCCACAAAAAATTACCATCTGAGCATAGAAGATTTGTGGTGTTTCAGAGTTATTTCCGTTTGCGTATTGTTCATAATCTCTCTTCTGAAACTGTCCGCTGGATCTCTCAGGGTGGATTGTGTTATCTTGGTAACCAGGCAGAGGGATCACTTGATATTTCAGAGAAAGTTGTATTATAGAGGTGGTATTACCTAAGCAAGTCCAATCAAAATATCTGGTGAAGCTGAGAATACGTGTGGAGTATCCGACTGTGATCAGTCCGTATAGAGAAATAAATTGAAGCTGCTCAAACAACAACTAGGATAATCAGTCAACTGTCAATCTACAATAGATGAATTTAGAACTCACCCAACCCATGTTAGATCTCTCGTCTCTCCACCAGTTTCTACGGATAGTAGTGGCAGTCAGTCTCTTTGTGGCAATGAGCTCTGTGGCATTCTCATGGTCCAAGACTAAGGCAGAGATGATATTGATGAGGAGTAGAATACCGCAGATGATGATGTAGATGATAGCAAAAGCCATGATTCCAATGTCCTTGGGGTTCTCAGTGAACCAGTCAGGGCAAGCGAACTTGACTGGACCAATCTTGTTTCCTGCCATACACTTGTTCTCCGACTGACACCAACCACAATCGGACCTTCCCGTGCATTCCTGAGCACCGGGGATCTCCTCACAAGTAAGTGTCTACAACAAGTCAATTTCTAATTCCAAGAATATTCTGCTCACTCTTTGAACAGAACAATCGTTTGTGCCAGTGTATCTGAAATTGCAATTACAGGTGAAGTTGTTAGCGGCACCTCCACAAACACCGTTTCCACTACATCCGTTGGGGCACTGACCTGTTATTGAGTCGGCTTCTTGAACATCATTTGATTGTAAGACTCACGTGTCTCGCAGTAAGTTCCAGTCCAGCTCTGAGTGTCACACTGACAAGCACCGTTGAAACATTTTCCTCTGTTCTGGTTTTCACCGCAAGAAAAGTTGCAGGCAAGGAGAGAACAATCCTCAGAAGTGTAAAGAGGGCTGCAGACACAGGTTCCGTAGTTGCAGTAACCGTACTCTGGTCCAGTACAATCGTTGGGGCAGGTGGTGGGATAGTCGAACACGTTGATAGCTGCTTCAGAGTACATCACCAAAGATTGGTTCTGAATACCGGTGAGGAAACTTCTCGACAGCTTTCCGTTGTATAGATCCTGTAGAGGTCAGTTGTGTCACTGGATGAAAGGAGGCAGACCTGAGCAACGGGTACGGTTTCTCTGACTTCATTTCTGGCGAGGTCAACTCTGAGGAAATTTCCTTGGGAATTGTCACTGAGACCAACGAAAGCCTGTCCTCCGACTTCATCAATGTAGATGGCTGCAGAAAATCAGGACCGAAAAGATAATGTGAAGCTCACAGTTGATGGAGAGAGAGCTAGGGTTAAGGGTGAGAGTGCTAATGGGCTCGACAAAGCCACTTAATTCGGTGATATTTGAAATGTCGAAGGTCTGAAAGATGACTGATGTGGTCGCACTACCATTAAACTGGGTGGTAGCGACAACGTACAATCTCTGTCTTCCCTGTGTTTATTAGAACTGAAACAAATGAAGAGCTGATCTTCTTACCCAGTCTGCGGCTGAAATACCAAACTTATAATTGGTGGAGTTCTCAGAAGTAGAGAAGCTGGTTAAACTCTCCACTGCGGCAGTGTCCCAAACATCGACGATTCCTATCTCTCCAAAGAAGTAGCCGATTCGAGCGGTTGGGTTGAAGAGAGTGCCGGTACAAGGATTCACTTTGAGAGTGAAGTTGGCGGTAGAGTTACGGTCGAATATCTCCAAGTTATAGACGTAGAGACCATCTCCAGGAGAGATCGGGGCGTACAAGCTGTGACTGACAGTGTCCACGAACATGTAGTTGATGGCAACGGAGTTCAGGTCTCTGATCACGGGGGCTTGTCTCTTGCTTTCGAAGGTAACGGGATCGAATTGGAAAATGGCGTTGGAGGCAGAGACGTAGAATCCAGTGTTAGAGGCATTAGCGCTCTGATAGTAGGCGGCAGTACCGAAAGCTTGACCTCCAATGTCTACAGTGTAAAATGTGGAGGAATTCACGAATGAATTGTATTCTGGAGGGCTATCCATAGAGATATTTAAAAATTGTACGAGTGAGGTGACATAGACTCCAACTGGTGATGGACTGAAGGCATAACCCGTGGAACCATTATAAAGGATTGATTGGGGCCTCTGGATGTAACCCCCAAGCGCTTGATATGTCTCAAAGATTGTTGGGATATTTGAGGCCAATACAGTGGCACCTAACAGAGCCACAATCAGCAGCGGGCTCTTCATCCTGATGGTCTTGAAAAATGATTTTCAACCGTAAGAACCCGGATCAGCGCGTGACAGGGGAGATCTGGGCTTCCGACAACCGCTGTCATCATCATTCCACACTTTATCCCAAAAAACAAAGAAGAGGATACAGAAGTGGTCGCAAAAGAGAATGCTTGTTGCTTCCAAATTGCTTTAAAGAATTGTCATTATATAGAAAGACAGCAGGATCATACTGAAGAACGCTTCCAAACATTTCATTCTTTTGTCCTGGAAACCAAATGGTGGTTATCTGCGAGCTGTTTCAACCAATCTCCGGCTGAGGCTTTTTGCGACTCAAAAGCTGAGATCGTGGCGGGAAAAAAACTAGGATGACGCGGATGTCTGGTGATGTCCATAAACTTTTAAATTCTGAATTCTTCAGGTTGAATACGAGCAAGAACGTCTCTCCAAGGGACAGACAAAGGCCTCTACATTTCCCTGGCAATGCAAATACAAGAAAGGATGATGGACACGGTGGGTCGGTGTAACAATAATGACATAGATAATGTCTGCGCTGTTGAGCGGATGGCAATGAAATACTCTGTCAATGGACCTTTTTATGTGCTGGTATTGGCAGTGGTATTGTTGATGGTGTAAGGGTGGAATCTTCCTCTTCCTCTTGGTGCTCCTCTGTGGAATCTTCCTCTGAATCCACCTCTGCCACGTCCTCGCCCTCGGTCCGTTGTAGACAAGCCCGGTACATTTGTTCTTTTGGGCTCGACCTGATGATCATCAGAAATGAACCATTAGGAGGAGTCACCGAATAGTCATGCTCTTTCTCATTGTATGAATTATAAGAGAAAGCATGGCAGCCTCTATCAGGAATACATGATCATCATACCTTAATCTGTCGGCCTTTGAAAGTTGTTTCATTTAAAAGAACAGCGTTGGCGACAGAATCTTTATCACTGAATTCTAAATAGGCGAAACTTCTTCATTCAGAATGGTTCAATCATGAAAAATCAAATGATGGACATACCCTTTGGGATGACCCATTCGGTCACAAAAAATGGTGGTGCGGTTAATTGTTCCACAGGAATGAAAGTGTTGTTGAAGTTCTTGAGCTGTTGTCGAATAATCAACCTTTATTATGTTAATTGAAGAATGATAGAAGTACACCCACATTACCAACATACACAGAACGAAAGTCCTCCTCTTCTTTGTTAACTATTTCAATTTAATTAAATATAAATTTGATTCCTCCAACCTGAAGAAGAGTCATCCGAACTGAGCTGCTCTTGCATTTTCCTCAGTTTCTCATCCTCTTCCTCCATCTCTCTGACCTTTCGCTTCAAAGCCTCGATGTCCTTCTCATGTCAAAAGAAGATTCGATCAAGAATGAAAATCACCTCGTCGATGTTTTCACCTTCAGGAGCACTGTCTTTCATCTTGTCTGAGTTTGTAAGAGACTAACATATGGATCCTTCTTACCTTCTGTTGAGTCGGCCATTTTCCCAAAGATCTGCTTTGTGTTTTTCGAAGAGCCGTTGTAGACAACACTGGAGAATTCCTTTGCATGCAATTTTCCTGGAAGACATCAACAACGAGCTTATGCGGGAACGATGACCTCAACTGAGATCGAGTTTGGTGCGTTGTCCAAAAACCCAGATGTCATGACGCTGGAGGATGTATTCAAGCCGTCAGTCCCCGATGAAGCGGCCAGAATACGAGCACCACGTTTGAAGATAAGCAACTCAAAATTGAAAACATGTGAGCGTAAAATGCAACAAGGAGCTCTAATTTACAATATCTTAAGATAGTAAGAAGAAATCAGCGATCACTCTGCATGATGATACGGATCAATCGTATACACCACCACCTACGAAAAGACAGAAAATGAACGGCAGCGGCAGTGTTAAGAACCCTGTGTATATCTCTCTTTCAGATGATGAGAGCTCACAACGTGAGACATTTGTTTGGTGATCGTGATTGACCTGTTCCAGCGACACAGCCATCACAAGAGGAAATCCAAGAAGATTTTAAGAGGCCGAACACACGTGCCACAAGCAGAAGAAGAAAGGCAAAACCTCCACAGGTGGATTAATTCTTCATTTGAATGACTTCAAACTAAATCCAAAAGAAAAAACCAAATTGAAGTTTGAAGGTGATTTGTGTGATGCCGGCACCAGAAGGAAGTAAGGCGGGAGCCATACAGATCACTGAGACAGAGATGAGCATGCTGGAACCAGGGGAATTCCTCAACGACAGTATACTCGAATTTTATCTCAGGTGAATGGACTATTTTTTTGTTTATGAATACCGTGATAAGAGTATGTTGTTTTCATACTGATATTCTGAGGTAGATGGGTGACCAACCAATTTGAAGACAAAGACCAGAGGGATTACTATTTCTTCAACACTTTCTTCTACACCAAGTTGTCAGAAAAGAAGGACTGCACGAGCGCGAGTAAATGGACGAAAGACGTTGATATCTTCTCCTATAAATATATTTTCATCCCAATCAATCAGAGGTGCGTGTCTAATTTTGAATTTTAAAAAAAATTTTGGCGGGAAAAAGCTCGGAAGATTTTCAATTGGGAGATTATGCGGTAATCACACCCATGACTAGCAAGAAGATTTACAAGTGGATGATATAAATAGGGAACATTGGTCTCTGGCCGTAGTCTGTTTTGACAAAGATAAGGAAGATTTCAACCAGAGGATATACTTGTTGGATTCCATGAATTCAACACCCGACAAAATGCCCATTTTTCAAAAGATTAGGCTGTGGCTTGAGCACGAGCACGCCATGAAGAGAGGGGTCAAGAAGGATTTCACCGCGTGAGTTGATATGTATTCTATATTATATATATACTCTTGGTCTACAACTCACGAATATACAGGAAATCTATACCTGGAAAATGTCTCACCGTACCAAAGCAAGATAACGGGTGCGATTGTGGAGTTTTCGTTCTACAATACGCGGACACTTTTTGCGCTCGACCCCCCGTGGGAATTTTTGAGATGGAGGTAAGGCTTATTTGCTTAGTGATTTGAATGCTGCGGCAAATACCGTGTAAAAGAGCGGTAAGATACCGCAATAAAGACTCACATTCGCAGCACGGTTGGTTCCCGATCGAAGAAATCACAGAAAAGCGAGATAAAATCAAAAACTTGTTCAAAAGAATGCAAATACAACAGAACCGTCATACAGAAACTTCCCATGGTGACGTCAAATATAGCAATATACAGGAAAATATGCCGATGATTGGGGATACCGAAGACTCTGACGATCATGAAATCAAACCGAATCGTCCTTCACCACCTCAACATTCAGAAAGCCAGGCCCCTCTAGAATTTACACCCAAGTTATTGGAGGTATCACCATTTGTATCAGAGGACCTTCATCCTTCTAAAAATAGAATTGATCGGACCAGATGGCCAGAGAAGTATTTGATGCGGAGGAAGATCGAATTTCACCAATCAAGAGCATAGACATACACCCACTTGTCTTCAAACTCTTTCAACTGTAATTTTTGATCCATTGAATGAATTAATTGGATAAAGTCGAATGGAAGAATGACAAGTGAACAGATATCTCGAATCAAAATACAGTTCAAGCTTATTCGGATTTAAACCATGTTATGATGATGTGAACAAATGTGGTGATTACGTGAGTGATCTCAATCCTTTCCATCATCGATACGTATTTTGTCCGATACGAAGGCACGATGATAAGTGAGTTTATTTCTTTTATTCCACACCATCTCTGCAGATAAACATCTCCTAAATCTGTAAACGTATCTACGATAAGGACTCACAAGATTGAGGTGGTCACTGTTCATTGTCTGCATGCCTGAAGAAGAAGGAGGGAAGATACAAATACTAGGATTGCTTGTCCATGAGAATATAGTGTGGTTCAACACAGTGAAATCTACCTTGTTAGCTGGGATGTCTCAGGAAGACGGGGAAAAGTTTAGATTGTAAATGATTATTCATACTGAAAGTGAGATACCCACATTTGTTCCAGGAGCTGTAGCCCAGGGCAGATGGTGAATATACCAGAACCCAGCAATCTCCGACAAGACTCAGCCTTACACTGCCTCTTTTATATGAAAAGGTTTTGCCAAAAGGCTGTGACCAAGGAAGAGATGGAGGTGAGGACCTGCCGTTGTAGATGTATTATGATGACACCATACAGAACAAATGGTTTGTGGAAAAGGACTTATGGGCATTTGCTCAGGAATTTACCCTCACAATAACAGTAATGAGGAGACAGGCATTCACCCAAGCAATAGAACCCGGAGAGACAGACAAATCAGAGGAAGAGAATTCACCCAGTCCACATTCACAAAGCTCCACCTC
This sequence comes from Protostelium mycophagum, assembly GCA_002081555.1. Taxonomy (NCBI): domain Eukaryota; phylum Evosea; class Variosea; order Protosteliida; family Protosteliaceae; genus Protostelium; species Protostelium mycophagum. Next base: position 16,583 of record MZNV01001866.1, on the reverse strand, counting down.
TGGACTAGAGAGCCCGCCTCCCTCCCAGATCCCCCCTCTTCGTTTACAACTCTCGGAATCAGATGATCTTTCTCAGAATGTACATACCGACAATGGAAACTTGCCCCAAATCAACGAGATTACAGAGATCGACAGAGTGGTATGCGTCGATAATAATGACGCAGATATCAAGAAGGACGAACAGCTCGACATGGTGGATACGGATGACGACGTCCCTTTTTCCTTTCATTCGAGGAAATAAAAAAACATTTATAAAATCTATTCACTTTTCAGATATTACCGGTGGACACACATTTGTACACCTCACCAGTTGCCATACGATACACGGAAAGCTTTATTGTCTATTTTTAATGATTGGTACATTGCGATTGGAATAAATATGTCATTAAGTAAACTCCTGTTCGGTGCTGACAAGAGTGTTGTCTTTTGGGCTGTTGACCACCTTCATTTCAACTGTTTGCGGACCAGCATCGAACGCTAACGCGGCAGATAAACTTGTTCCTGTAATCTACAACAGGTGAGTTTCGAGACAGTGACACGAGATGAGGAACTCACAGGGTTGCGACAGTTGAGCACGATGGCGACATCGTCTTTATCCAAGATGAGATCATGCCGGGGGTTCATGGCGACGTAACAGTCAAAATTTGTGGGCAGACGACGAAGCTTGTGGAGGTTTTCAACCATTTTTTGTCGGAGGGTATACTTCGGTTTTTCAGAGGTGGAATGCGATACTGTTTTGGATTTAGTGTATCTTGACGTGAAACATATATTATCAACCTCTTTGTCTCAACAAACCAAGACATATCATTTGATGACTATTAATTGATCTTCTAAACAGTGACTTGTATGATCCTCCCTATTTACAATCAGCCAAGAAGGCTTTTACAGCGCAAGAGACTCACGATTAGGTCGGGAAAAACTTCGGCCACAGGAAGGGAGATGGCTAAGCCGTTCACTATTTATGCTTTCAGATCTTGTATCCACACCCCAGGTCCAATGATATTCAACTTACCCAGCTGTTTCAAGACTTCGACTGTATTTGTATTAAAAAAGCATTGCGCCATCAACGCATCTAAGGTGCCACCAGAAAAACTGTAAGATTTAGTTTCACGCCGTCTTTGTAAGGCTATCACATGTATCCAGCATAAAAGGGCTCCGCTAGTTCTCGTGAGACATTTTGGGCGTAGCTTCTCGTAGAATTCGAACCCAAAAATTTTGAATTGCTGGTATGGACTGCACTTGATGAGAGAAAAAGCTAAGAGATAAACCGAAACTCACTGATGTCAACAATCGGAATAGCTTCTGATTTCCCATTCATCAATAACTGAAACGTCATTATTGGTTTCGCGTCAACAGTGGGGTCTTCATAATTATCTACAATAATTATTTGAGATTTCAATGCAATTCCATACCCCCTCTTCCGTGTCCTAAGATAACTATCCCTTTCGCGGAGAACGCTCCGGCGCGTTGTAGATCTTCAGGTTTAGTTGGGTCCCCCCTCATGAACCAGACATTTTCATATCGCCTACATTCATTCATCTCACAATTTAATGCAAGTCATACGATTCCTCAGTCATTATTTTGTAAAATGATCTCACCCTGCAGTATCTAGCCAATCATCTTTTGATGGTGAGATCGGGCTCAATATAACAATCGTAAAATCTTCTTTCAGTTTTATTTCCTGCATCTATAACATTTGAGAATTGGCGTCAATCACGATGTATCACCTTCTGTACAAGTACGGAAATCTCTTCGAATTCATCGCCTGTCACCACAACGCAGTGGTTCATTTCTATAGATTTCACGTTGAATATCGTACGTTCTTTAAGCTCATACAGGTTGATAATCTAATTACTGTAAGTAGATACAACTTAAATCCCTTCATTCCCTCGATTTACTTTTCACTTACTTCAGTTTGAGGCTTGTTATAATCATACAAAAGAAATTCTTGTATCTTTAGTGCTTCCTTTTTATGATCTCCATCCACCACCAATTCCACATGGGCAACGCTCGCCGCACTTGTGAATCCGTCTGATACAATGTCTACCTCTATCACATTAACCGATGCGTCATTCTCAAAAATCTCGGTTGCAACCTGGTTATGGATCAGATACACCCACCATTTGATCGACTTACGTCCTCGTCTTGAGCGAAAACTATCCCTCTTCTTCCTTTGTAGATCTTACACTTTGGTCCAGGATTTACGAATATCTTATTGCTCACATTCTTTTGGCTGTTGATGATCAATTTTTTTGTTAAAACTTGTTCAGATGTGACACAAACTTACTCTGTGTCAGTGTATTCGCTGAGTCCTACCAATAATGCACCGTATCTTTCATAAATGTACAGAACAAGCTCATTGAATTTCATTCCTTTGTAGTTGTCTAAATTTTGGACACTGTATATCTCATGACCAGCACCCCATACTATTCTACTTCAGACTTTCGTTTCAATCCAATACTATTTTTTGACAAAGGACGAAAATCATAAAGTGGGTGATGAAAGTTTACGGTATTCTTGTTCCCATGGTAACATTGTTTTTAATCTCTTGGGAAGGCTAAATGATTGCAGAGTGTTTGTGGCAAAAACACCAAATCCTGGACACTGTATGGCTTGCGTCAATATGTTCATACGTAAATCGAGTGTATTGACTGACACGGCGACATCCATCATCTTCAGCAACGGCTAAATTTTTCAGCGAAATTTTTATAAATGAAAGGACAACGGGTCACCTCATTCTTATTATTATGAATTTGTGCCATGATGCGTATGTCCGGTTGAAATTGTCTTATGGCTTTGACGTTTAGAATAGTTTCTGTACTGGTAAATAAATGTCTGCTCGAATGCATGGAAACTGCAGATACTCACTCGCATCATCTTTGTCTCCTTTCCCGCCGAACACAAAACAGGTATGGGCGTGTTTTAAATTGGCTCGGACCAGATCTTCTTCGCTGAGAGGCTGTCCGACTAACAATTTAACTCTCTTTCTAAATAATGGTCTTCGCAGCAAGATTTCCAGAGACCCAGATATTTTCTCGTCGCCGAGAAGGATGCAAACCTGATGAAACTGTCAAACTAAAATTGATTCATGCATTTGCGTGAAGGGAACTCACGTTGGTGTTTATGTTACCTCTCTCAGAATGGTAAAATTCCCTCAAGAATCCCATAATGGCCTTGTCCTCTTGTGTTACCAAGACAACATGACCGTGTCCCAGATAACTGATCACCCCTATTCATCTCAATCCACGATACTTTTGTTTATTGTGGAGGTTCTTGTAACATATTGATATGTTTCATGCAATGTACTCACTTTTAGATTTGCTTGCTGTAACAGCATCACCAAGCTCAGTGGCCGCCACGGGCACAATAATAACCTGAATAGCGTCAGAATCTTTAATTTTTTCGAGTTGAGTTCCAATACTCACAGCAGCTGCAATGATGATCATGACTCCAAATCTGCCTGCATCTGTCTGTGGAGTAACATCACCGTATCCTACTGTGGAAATCGTGACAAAGCTGAAATACAGAGCGGTCACAATTGAGGTAACCTTTGAATAATAAGAACCAAGAGAAGAAAAGGGGAACTCACAGCACCATTATCAGTCACAGTAGAGTTCTCCAGCACAAATATGAACGAAGAAGCGCAAAAGATGAGCGCCAAAAGGGTAAAACCCAAATTTACCACATTTCTGTTGACATCTACAAAGAGTCAGATTATGTTGGAAATAAATATCTTAAAGATTTTAATTTTTCTTGTTGAGCAAACCTGAGACACGATCCCCAGCAATATCGCTGAAATAGCTCACTACATCTTTCAATAAGACAAAGCGCAAGAATAGTAATCCGTAGAAGTAATAGCCAATGAAGGGAGCAACAATACCAGGAATGATGGTGGCCTGATAATGTCACTGAAATACCGCAGTGACAATAAAAGGAAACCACCACAAAATGAATGTGTACATCACTCACCAGATCAGCCCAAGTGGTGAGGTTTGCCATAAAGCTCATTTTTGACTCGGCTTCTGCATAAGTGACTATAAAAGCGACACCAAAAATGAAGGAAATCACAAATTCAACCCAAATGAGTGCCTTCGACCATTAATCTTCGACATGATAGATCTATTCAGAAAGCTCACTGTCTCTTGGAAAAGGGCGTTGAGCGCATCTGTATTGTTCGAGTCGTCTGACTTCGCTGGTAGCCATTCCACCTACATTATTTATTTTAATCCGAAAACTTGATCAATTTTTAATCACTTGTATCGCGTAGTACAGAAACATTCCCACAGAAACCAGGCACAACGCCATCCTGATCAGGATAAAAAAAAACATTGTGTTGGAGGCGTGGACCCACAGAAAAAACCGTTGAAGTGCACGACCCACTCTTTCTGAAGTCAGATATATATTTAAAATCTGCATAACACCGTGTAAATTCCAGTAAAATTTCCCACAATAGTGAGAAGACGCGGATCATGAATTTCTATCATAATTGATGATGTCTTTCGGCTCACCTCGTCCTTGCTGATGTGTTTTTACCTCTGAACCACATGATACATCTCAAAATGTGCAGATATGAAACGGTCAGTGTTGTGATCAAAGCTCCAGCTATCGCCAGGAAGCAGATCATGTTGACCAGAAAGTCATCCGAAAATAGTTTATACTGTCGTCGTCACTTCAGTGCGCAGGTATGCGTCCGTTGTCTATCTAAAAGAAGCTTACCGCCATGGTCGGTCGTTGGTAAAACTGAAGCGTACCTCACAACCTCTTCTTTCAATGATAACACGCTAAGCGACGCAATGCTTCCAAGGATAACCGTGACGCTACGTAATGTGTCTGGGTTTATTACGAAAGGCTGAGACTCCGAAGCTGATTCAAGAAGTAAAAATAGAATTCGGGTGAACTTCCACAGTTATTGTGAATAAAACTTAAGTCTTGGGGTGAGCCAGTTTTCATTCGGTTTATTATATCGTTTGATGGACGGCGTCATCCAGTTTTGTTTGAAAGCCAGCACAATGAACAAATTCCCAATCCCGTGGGTATTGCTTGGCTCTACAACAGTTTTTTGCGCGTTTCTTCGCAACGCAAAGCGAAAACAAAGGACGATGATGAGAGGTGGAATCATATTCATCCTCTTTGCACTTTGTCACTTGTCGTTGTCAGAGGTGATCTGATTGATCTTTGATTTTGTCTGAAGGATACATACAGACCATTGTTGTCACAAAAACATGGAACGTCAGCAGTACAGAATTGAAAGTCTTTGAAGGAGGCTTGATCAAATACGTAAGTCTTCTTCGGCGGGTGGCTTTTTGACGCTCCAGATTTTCGACAATTACATATACCACTGGGGTCCGATTAACGAACAACTACTTTGGGATAGCCAAGGCTTCATAGATCAAAATCAGATTGACCAAGCAGTTGGAACATACGAGAACGGCCTGCAGATGACCGATGACAAAAGCAACCGGTATTATTTGGGGGCCTCTTTGAGGGAGGTATTGTGGCCTACAGTTATAGTTGTTCCGAGAGGGGCGCTCACGTACAACCGTTTCTGGGCGCTTATCGTGAGTAAACCATGCAGTTGTTGTACAGGCACAAGTGAAGTTGTCATCTGAGGTCACAACAGTGCTTCCGCAAGATCCCCAATTTCGAAGAGGAGGCCGCTCTTGGAAGGATATCTGCTTTTATTGATGAGCTGTATGAAAGCTACAGGGTCATCTACAACGCTAAATTATCACGAAGGGTCATGGCTGGCCCCGGGGCACCTGATAAATATAGGATATCATTGGATGTAAGCCTGACATCATCGATTTATTCTTGTCGATCGTTTGAATTCGACAGTTGAGATATTTGAAGAAACTGACATGTGGTAGCAAATCGAGGATCCCACAGATTACAGATCTCTATATCTGTCCACCTCCCCCTCTAAGTTTACCGCAAGCAAGGAATGGGTTGATGTACAGAAGAGTTGGGCACTGATTGACCATCTACAACCGTAAGTATCAACATGATTCGCAACTCTTGTCAAATGACATGCTCAGTGTTGGTGCAAAATGTGCGCGAATTCTACAACCCAATGACCCCACAAAGTCAGTACTTGGAGATTTCCTAGAAAAGTATGCAGAGGCGGTAAGAAGGTGGATTTTTAACATATTCTATAAGTGTTTATAGCGTATTTTATTAATGTAGAGACGATTATGACATATTATTCATGTAACCCAGAGCAACAAGTCACATATCCATCCACAAACAAGACCCTCGCCCCGCCCCAAATATGACAGCACGTGAGTTATATCGGAATGTAACGATTCTCATTCAAATAAGCCGCACTTGTCGACATTTGGACAAGTCTGTCGTCCGGTAAGAATGTGAGGCAAATGTTTAGATCCAAGGAAATGAGGTATGACATACTAATGAATTGAGATGTGTTGAGATAACCAACAACAAGATATGGAAATGCAGAGAATAACTACACCATCCTTCTGTCAACATCACAAGCACAATTGGTCAAAGCGAATCCTTTTTTGAATGTCGAATTTGGCAAAAGGGCGGGAAACCTGACCGAGGCACAAATATCGTACCCAGACTCTCTAAACCCCGAAAAGTTATTGAAATTTCTGTCACGTGATGTGATAAAGTCGGTAAGAAGTTTCTTTCGTTTTTCCATAGCCTAGAATTCGCTGAATTCTTTAGATCTCATCTTTTACAAAGGAGGAAATTTCCAAGAATATTACGCTGAGAGAATCACTCACTCAGATGATTGTCTCAGATTTATTTTGGCACGTTGTAGAAGGTGTTTATATTGACGCTTTCCCCTCCCACCAACAAATTGTACAACTCGCCTCGATCAGCCCTTTTGCCGACTACAACGATGACATCATCAAGTGGGTGTCATGACGACCTGATGAATAAGCGATGACCTCATGCAGTATACTGACCAAATTATGGAGCTCTTCATTCAATCAGAGTGGTCTTAACTTCCCGCCATCTCTTACCCCCTTTATCGTACAAAATACCCAGAATATGACACTGTGAGTATATTAATCAACTTGGTTTCTTATGACGTCACCAGGTACGAATTCAGCGTCAGGAATAGAGTGCAAATTCCTCAGTGGAGACAGTTTTTGGGGTATCGTTTTAATGTTGACAAAATGCAACCCATCTACGAAAATTGGGACCGTCTAGACGCAGGTAATTTCATACCTCCTCGATTTTTCCAATTGATAATTCCAGATTATTCCAGTATATTTCCAGACTGGAGCAGCAGATACACAAAGGTCAGATCTTCGACTTTAATTGACTATTCATTGAGATTTGGCAGGAAGAATGTGATTCTTTGGTGAAGGGCGATTGGTCCCACTTCATGGACAAGCACACAAGAAAATGGAGAGGGTGAACAAATAAAATGTATAAACTATTTTTTCAGCGAAATGCTCAAATGATGCAAAGATACACTCCAAAATGCTGCCAGATTTCTGCTGGTTTGCAGTTCAATGGAGGACAAATGCGAAACAAGTTTTAATTTATTTGGAGGAGATTGCTTTTGAGAGCCATTCTAATCCTTCATATATTCCCTCTCCTTGTACTGCGCATGTGGACTGCACGTACCACTTTCGTCCTCTTAAGCTGTGCAATTTCATCCTGTTTAGTGAGAATGATCTTCAAAAAGTTGTGTTGCTCACTTTTCGGCAATCTCTGTCACTGATAGAGCGTTCGGAAGGTCTTGCTTGTTGGCAAGTACGACAAGGGGGCACTCTCTCAAGTCTTCCTCTTCTAAAACCCGTTGTAGTTCTTCGCAAGCTTCCTCTATGCGGTTCGTATCTGTGGAATCCACGACAAAGACGATGCCATTTTGGTTCATGAAATAGTGGCGCCACAGAGGTCGAATCCTGTCCTGACCTCCAACATCCCACATTGTGAAGCTGACATTCTTGTACTGTGGTGGTCACTCTCTATTTATTATGGTCACTTTTGAAACGACTTACAGACACAGTTTCAACATTAAAACCAATGGTAGGGATCGTGACAACGGTCTCTCCTAACTGCAGCCTGTACAGTACAGTGGTCTTTCCTGCAGCGTCCAAGCCCAAGAGCACGAGTTTGTGGTTGATTTTTGGGTTGAAGATACTGAGGATGGCGCCCATCTTTGCAATATGTTGTTGCTCTTGTTATTATTTTTATGAGGGAAAGTGAATAAAAAGTTGCAGGCGACGTAGCCCTTCGGTGAAAAAAAGCGACGTGGTCGGCCAACGTGGCACAGGACAAAAGTTGAGTTATTCAACAAAATATGGGGCTCTGTCGGGAATCGAACCCGAGGCACTACCACCCTAAGGTAGTATTTTACCACTGAACTACAGAGCCAGATGATTGCATTTCTTACCACTCATCAAATAAACGCCCAATGCATCTTGCAGGCATACATCTCACCTCTGTACAGAGCCATACTCTAGCGAAATACTTGGGCGTCAAGTGCATCATTTATTGCCAAGGACATCAAAATAGGGATGTGACATGGCCTCAGTTGTGGTAAGACGGGTTGCGTGATCATACTGCAATAGCTTGTCTAAGAAGTCGATGGCGTCTGGCAAAGCTAAATGCCGGTTGTCGTTGTTGACAAACTTTTTCCACGGTTTTCTTGCATGTCTAATTTGTTCAATATCATTTCCCTTTTAATTCATTTTGATCAGGATCTACAACATGCAAAGAATTTTTCTGAGAGGAAAGATCCTCACAACGAGGTGATAATGATTAACGGCGAAAAAATCACTCACTTTCCGATGCTGAGCATGAAAGACGTCTCCAGCGTGATACCGTACTTGTTCATATATAAATTCAACTCGTCGGTGCCCAAAACTTTGGCAATCTTCACCAATTGATCTTGGTTGTCTTGTCCGTGGAAAAAAGGCTCTCTGCGAAAGATCTAGAAATTTTTCAGTTCTGTACATCTACAACGGGTAACCTCACCATCCCCGCCAACATGCAACCGAGAGACCACATGTCCAATGAGTAATCGTAGTCTTTGAGATCAATGAGTAATTCTGGACCTTTAAAGTATCTAGAGGCCACTCTGACGTTGTACTCCATACCAGGGTGGTAGTATTCTGCTAAACCCCAGTCGATCAGGCGTAACTGCCTCTTGATGGGGTCGATCATGACATTATGAGGCTTCACATCTCGATGCATGACACCTATGTAAAGATTAGAATTGAGACCTTGTTCTGGACGCTAAACACAGCTTCTATTCTATTCGTTCCGCAACAGAGCTGCCGATACGTTCTCCAGTTGGATGAAGCCGAGATGAAACATGCAAAAACATGTAATTTCTGAGGACACATTACCATTAGCGTGCGCGAAATTAAGGGCCTGTAATTTTTCAGAGTGAGATCGAAAAGGTGTTTCATTCAAAAATAATCAAATGGAGTATTCGCTTTGAAGATCCAAGGAGGTTGTAAAATGAATCTCATAAAACGATCTTACCTTCAAAAGTTCATAAATATAGTACCGAAGATCGAAATCGCTCAAAGTGGGGTACAGGGTCTTGAAATCTTGATTGTTTACATGCTCAAAAACCAAACTATGTATCTTTGTGCCAGGATCTCTCACTATGTCATACAGTTGGATGATATTGATTCCTCCGCACAGATTCTGAAGGATAGAGATCTCTCTTCGTATCTTCTTCTTTTTTACGGGCTTTAGAACTTTGATGACACACTTCTCTCCGCTTAATACATGTGTTCCTTCGAATACCTCACTGTATTTTCCTCTGCCAACCTTCTTGTAGACTTCATACTCCTCTTGGTTCCTGCGGCTCATAAGCCAAGCCGTTGAGCTTATAACCTATTATACCCCCACGATATCGCCAATTCCTCATAGTTCCAGTACTCCGATGGTCTGTTTGTGTTCACAAAGGCATGACATCTAGATATATTCTTTGGTGGATCTTTCTGGTCCACGTTCATCATCTTTGTATCCGAGATGAGATCGGACAAACGGATGGCTTGGTTTGCCCAAATTTTTCGGTCAAACCTGAAGGGAGAACCAACTTTTCTCTCACGAATTTTTCGCCTGGTGGCAACACGATGTTATGGAACATGATGGGGCGGCTGTCTTTACTTCTTAATGTGCTCCTGGTGATCACGCCCGCAGTTGTGATTGGAACTTCAGCAGCAACATCGACGCACACATCTTCGTCTTTTTCATCCTCTTCAACTACAGTCACAGGGACAAAGACAAACAGTTCCACAACCACAACCACACATAGTTCTGCCCCCTCGGTGTGTATTTGAAAACACCGATGTTTTTTGGGTATACATTTTTAATCAAGGCTGATCGAACACAGGGACCTTGCCACTGGTCTCAAATAGTTGATTGCTCACAGAAACCATTTGATACTGTAGCCTGTTGGTCGTGTGGAAGGGTGCCTAATTCACAAGATGATGTGATCGTAGAAGATGGAAAGATAGTCGTGTCTAAGAACGTCGGAATCAAGTCTTTAGACCTCAGAAGGTACGTAAAACATGACATTGTAGTACCAACAGGAACAGTGAATCTGTCATTAATGTGAAGGGAACCTCTCTGGTCATTTCGAACAGATTGAATGTGGAAGGTCTCTCAAAGATGATTTTTGAGACGGGAAGTATTTTGTCTGGTCCCAAGAAGACACTTCTAATGGTATGCTCCTCCTTCATTTTCAGAGATGAATTTTATTGTGGCACGTACATCCATCTCATATGTGACATCTCATGTCCATTTCATTATTTTCATTCAGATCCCGTTATGATCATGCATCAAACCGAAAGGCTGCAACGACGCGAAGGCCTTTTATTCTTACAACACATCTTCAGCCAAGAAGAAAATATTCGCAAAATAAATCAAATTAAACAAAATCGCGAGAGGAACTCGCAATGGTCAGAGCCAACTATCACCCTCCATGACGTCATTTCTGACTCGGAATTCTCAGGCAGATTTTCACAATTGTTCCACCTTCTTTAACGACGCGCAACTTCTCGGAGTCCACATGACTTTTCATAACGCAAGTGAGTCCCAGTGGGGCACAAGTTGGATTGTAGACAGCCGATCTGAGATATTCAATTATGGGAGAATGCAGTGGTCTTTCAAAGACGTTTCCAAGGTGAAGAGAGCAAAAATCAGCGGGAGAATCATATTGACTCGTTGTAGATGGAAGGAAAATTGACGAATAATGGTCTTTGGGATGTCATAGTGAGTGTATATTCCAATTCAAGTTTAGAATAAAACATGCAAATTACAAGAAAAAAATTTAATAAAATCTGATTCCATGAACAGGTCTCCGGGTCACAACCCGTAATTACAGAGACGGGAAGTGCACGGATAGAAAACAATGGCACACTTCAAATCAAGAGTCAAAATTCCTCCACCTGGATTTTCCCTTGCCATTTGGAGGCTGGTTCGGAGTCCTACATCAAGTCAGAAAAAATGAATTTACATTTTGAATACGATACTTCGCACCATTCTGGAAGCCTTGTGGACTGTGCCAACGTGGGGAATTTTCATCTCGTATTTTTATTTAATTTCCTCTGTTTAAAATACAGTTGTAGACATCATTGTAGATCCTGAAAACACATAGTGTCAGATCACATTTTCTGGTCGCACTGTAAACAAGTCTATGATGACGTCACAACACGTCATTCTGGACAATTCTTTTCTGAAAAAGGGACGTCAGCGGACGACACTTAACGTCAGAAACAAGGCGGAGATAGCTGTCATAGGATCCCAGTGAGTCGTAATTGAGATATCTTGACATGTTGTTTGAGAAAATTATTGGAAAAGTTATGAAGATAATCAAATTGATTTTTTCTCAGCCAGTGGGACTTAGTGAATTTTCTCTCGGAAAAAGCGACAGAAATCCGCGTTCCTCAAGGATCCATACTCACGTAAGTAATCTCTTTCTACAAGATCATTTGTTTAGTGCAGAAGAGTGAGGACAATTCAATTTCTGTAATAACACCTACAATATGTCTGGTTGTAGATCGTCAAGAATATTTATTTAATGGGAACAGAATAAATGCTGCTGGAACACCCAAACAACAGACACCTGCCATCACATTGAACGGCGAGATTTCAGGTAAACTTCGCTACCAACAATTCATCTCACCTCGTTGTAGACAAAGCAAGTGAACCAAAGAGTAGAGGACTCAGTCTGCTCACCTCTACGATTAGTATGATATCTGTCAATTCAATCCTTTTGGGCGGTCAAATAAGAGGTGGGTATATCTTTTTGGCAGGTTGTAGACTCGCAAGAGAAAATCTTCTTGTCAAGACGAAAAACCATGAGAAGATTAAATAGATCAGGAGATCCTGTTCTGAATATGTACACCAACATACTCACCATATCTGGTGACGTGGCAATTGACAACACGGTCGATTTGAGGCTCCACAATACCACTTTACAATTAGATCCCGCCCACCCCTTATCTAAAAATAGCACCGGACAGGTGGGCGACACGATTTCATTGACCACAAATCTCCCACAAATGATCGATGACACATGATGACGTCATCATACAGATCTTATTGGAGAATGGAGATGTCATGAATCTGGAGCAATCTACACAGAATTACGACCCATTGAAGATTCATTTTGCACAAGGGAGCAGATTAATCACTCAAATTTCTGGGAATGCGTCGGGAAAATTGAAAGCAGAAGCTGTGAAATTTGAAGGAAGACTGACAATTAAATCACAACCAGTTGCACCGGCTCTTGCACAGTTCTACCCCCTGATAGAGGGATCAATGGTGGGTCGTCTTGTTGTAGATAGTCAATGAATTATGAATATTGACATCGTTGTAGAGCCCCATCGAGGTTAACTTTGAGATTGTCGGACCTTGGCCCTCTGAATGTCTTGATGCAAGATCTATGACACAATCGAATCAGTGGGGCATCATCATAGGTGAGATATTTCCCGAATTTTCAGAGAAGTTTCACCAATACATGAGTCATCATTTTACAACCTGTTATCTTTTGTAAAGTTGAGAATATTTTTGGCGGGAAAATAAAATGTTGCAGATAAACCCGCACCTCCATCTTCACCCACCGATGTTCACGCAAATACCACTCCTCCAGCGGTAGATTTCGTCTTGTTCTATTTTTAGATCTTCAATGAAATTTTATACTGTAGAATTTGCTGCAAAGCGCTTGGCGTGTCATATAGAGATAGATATAAATAAATATAAATATGAGAATATTGATCGTTGTAGAAGCCGGATCCACCTGGAACAGTTCACCCAAAAAGTCAGGCCATCACATGGACGGGTACAAATACTTGAAATCATTTCATTTCTCTTCAATTTATAATCGATTTCCCATCATCTACATCGATGTAGAGTACTGATCTAAAAATAGCACCGATGAAGACGTGCAATACCACGATAACAGGATACCGGATCACTACTTCACTTGATGGATTCATCCCGGTCGAAACAGAAAGTAACGAGTGGCATGTCCCCTCCTCCATTCCCATATGTACTGTTTTTCAGTGAGTTTTCCATGGAATTTCTCAACTTGTAATTTTGGACTGCGGCACAAATAATCGTGCTGTGTTCTGGAAGTCATGACAACCATATCTTTTCGGAAATAACGAGAGACAGAGTCTCCGTAGCAACAAAAGGAGTGTGGGATGGTGACAAGAGCACCTTCATCTACTCGGAGAGTTCCCATATCCCGGTATTCGTAGATCCCATCGGGTACGAACCGAAAGCCCCAAAGATTGGCACCGTAGATCATCAGTCCATCAGCACTTCCTGGTCAGGTAAAATTCTTTTTCAAAGTAAGATGATGACGTGGCAGCTGGCGACATCAAACCCCCTTGTAACAGGACAGTATACGCTATAGAAGTAAGGATATCCCCGATGCAGGACCAGAAGGATCAGAGATCAATACTCACAAACATACATTCTGAGACTCTGTATATAGACAACTTGAAGTGAGCACACCTTGATTAAAATTCTAACACAAAGAGTTTGGATGACGTCATCTTACGTGATCAAGGTCTTGTACAGTCTATCAAGTCAGCATGAGATATCATATGCAAGATGGGGACAAAGACCAAGTGATGTCGACAGAATATGGCCCAATAGCAAACACCACCATACCGGGGATGATCACCAACGTGGTATCTCCTCCATCATTATCTATAGACTCCTTAGAGGCCACTGCCACCATAAAGGTGAAATTTCCGCGAAATTCCATGAAAATGGTGACGTTTGACCAGGTCTCACCAGCGGAATACGCCTGTCCTTGCAATGCTGCACTAACCCACCGATGCCAATTATGGGACGGCATGACGAATTATACGTCATTAGACAGTTCCACGACTGGGGTGAATATCTACGCAACCGATCCATTTCTGAATGCTGCAGTTATCCTTTGCTGGTCTTCCCGTTGGAAGGAATTACGTGGCTCGTTGTAGATACGTTTGTAGATTCATAGACAAGGAGAGCACATCCCCTTGGTCCTCCTGGACATCACCGACTGACGCTTCGCCCTTTTACTGGATCTACTTCTGGCAATTGATTGTGTTGGCAGTTGGTGGGTGGACACTGAGATGAATTCTTTAACATAAGCAGGTGTGGCAGGGCTATTGATCATCCTGATTTTTTTGTCCGTATATCTAGTGGCGAAGAGGCAACACGAAAACTCGAGGAGATCCGTATCTTGGAGGTACTCAGCAGCAAGTGAAGACTTGAACGAATAAAATATAGAGAATACAAATTATTGATATTTTGGTAATTAAGTTGTCGCAAAAACATCTGGCTCTGTAGTTCAGTGGTAAAATACTACCTTAGGGTGGTAGTGCCTCGGGTTCGATTCCCGACAGAGCCCCACGTTTTACCCTTTCTAGTTATTTTTGGAGATCTTGCTGCACGCATCAGCACTCACTTTTTATTTTCATAACGACTCCCTCTGTTCAAGATAACAAATTAAATTCGGCTGAAGGTGAATGGTGATTTGTTCGAGCATGGTGAGTTTAGGCCTAAAATGTTTCTTGGTTGAATTCTCCAAATACTCTTTGGTGATGTCACAATACCATCGGCGTCTCCTTGCTTGTGCTCGTGTCATTCAAGGGTGACGTTCCCAAAGTAATGAGGTTATACTGCACGGCTGTTTTTGGTATGTATGAGGTTATATTGGTGCATCATGCGATGTTTTCTATTGTTTATCGAATTACGTATGGGGTGAAAAATGGATGAAAATTGACCCCGAACCGATCTCCACGGGACATAATTTCAAAAGCACCACAAGAACAACCACGACATGAGGCAAGAGAATGTACACAACAAGAGTGATACCGAGCTCATCTGCGATCACACAAGCCCGAAAAAGAGGAAGTCGATCAAGGACGTAATGAGCAGGTGGCTCTGAGTTGTGTTCTTCTGTTACCCAAAACGAACTGATTCATCTGGTACCATAACCCAAGGTTGTGCTATGTACTATCGTTGTGATGATTAATCTGCATCAGTACTGGGACATGAGACCAACCACCATTTTTCGAGGATCATGTGGAAATAAAAGAGGCTGCGATTCTGCTTTCATTTCCTCCCCCTCTTTCATAGCATCACCACTTTTATAAACTCGTCTTGAGCGTCCACAGGTAACGACACCTTGCCAACGTCGGTTCATATCTCTCATTCAAAGGTAACGACCTCGCCAACGTCGGTTCTTATCTCTCTCATTCTGACTAGACGTCTTATTGTATCATTGCCGTCTCTCTTTCATCGTGTGGTCTGTCTTCAATCTGACTTATATCTTTAGATCTTCGGTCCGTATCGCACCGTATTTTCTTAGACTTTCAATCTGACTTATTTCTTTTCAGATCTTCGGTCCGTATCGCGCCGTATTTTCTTAGACTTCGTCTCGAGCGTCCACAGGTAACGACGCCACGCCAACGTCGGTTCATATCTTTTTCATTCTGACTCTATTCCAGATCTTGGGTCCGTATTCCATGTCGTTCGAAGAAGACCCTTCGAGCATTTCTTAGACGTCTTATCGAATCATCACCCTCTCTCTTTCATCGTATAGTCTGTCTTCAATCTGACTAATTTCTTTTCAGATCTTCGGTCCGTATCGCGCCGTATCTTCTTAGACTACTTATTTCTCTTCAGGTCTTCGGTCCGTATCACGCCGTCTCTTTATAGACTTCGTCTCGAGCGTCCACAGGTAATAACACCACACCAACATCGACGATTTGTATCTTTTTCATTCTGACTCTATTCCAGATCTTGGGTCCATATTCCACTGCCCGTTCGAACGTATCTTCTTAGACTTCGTCTCGAGCGTCCACAGGTAACAACGCCTCTCTAATGTCGGTTCATCTTCGTCTTTTCTGACTCTATTCCAGATCTTGGGTCCGTATTCTACTGTCCGTTTGAAGAAGACCCTTCGAGTAATTTCTCGAGGTAACATCACGCCCGACCCAACGTCGGTTCATCTTGATCTTTTCTGACGTTCATTTCAGGTTTCAAGTCCGTATCGTCTACCGTCCATTCGCCGTGGGCCACAATTCAAGCCATCCACAAGGTAATAATATATGTCTCTATTAGACGCCTGTCCC